>SJYX01008949.1:0-107744 GCA_006410675.1 Oreotragus oreotragus
ATGAGGACTTAGCTGATATACTAAGACTTAGCTATTAGTTTTTTAACTAAACTAATGGTAGTCCCAGGGTTCTCCTTATTATATGCAATGTGGTAAACATCTTTGTAGAGCTTCCCGGGTGGCTCAGATGGTGAAGAATCTGCCTGCAGTGCAGGAGACCTGCGTTCAGCCCCTGGGCTGGGCAGATCCCTTGGAGAAGAGAATGGCAGCCCACTCCAGTATTGTTGCCTGGAGAATCCCATGGACAGAGGAGCCTGGCCAGCTACAGTCCATGGGGTCGCAAAGAATCAGACATGACTGAGCAACTAACACTTTCATTTTAAACATCTTTGTACAGTTGTTATTTAATCAAATAAAAGAAATTTACAAAGAAGAAATTTATAAAATTGTTACTGAATCTAAGGATAATTTTAAGGCTTAATATTACTTTATTCTCTTCTAAACGGTTCTTCAGTTCAGTTGCTCAGTATGAAAAAAAAAAAAAAAATCAGGAGTGCATGTGCATAGAAGAAATACCATGTGTGGGTCTACATGAAGGTTACTGTCTGCACACCAAGGAGAGGAGTCTCAGAAGAAACCAAACGTGTTGACACCCTGATCTTGAACTTCTAGTGTCTGGCTCTTCAACCTCTTGGACTGCAGCACGCCAGGCCTCCCTGTCCTTCACCAATTCCCAGCATTTACTCAAACTCATGTCCCTTGAGTTGGTGATGCCATCCAACCATCTCATCCTCTGTCATCCCCTTCTCCCGCTTTCAGTCTTTCCCAGCATCAGGGTCTTTCCAAACAGTCAGATCTTCACATCAGGGGGGCAAAGTATTGGAGTTTCAGCTTCAGCATCAGTCCTTCCAGTGAACACTCAGGACTGATTTCCTTTAGGGTGGACTGGTTGGATCTCCTTGCAGTCCAGGGGACTCTCAAGAGTCTTCTCCAACACCACAGTTCAAAAGCATCAATTCTTCAGTGCTCAGCTTTCTTTATAGTCCAGTTATCACACCCATACATGACCACTGGAAAAACCATAGCCTTGACTAGATGGACCTTTGTTGGCAAAGTAATGTCCCTACTTTTTAATATGCTGTCTAGGTTGGTCATAGCTTTTCTTCCAAGGAGCAAACAGCTTTTAATTTCATGCCTACAGTCACCATCTACAGTGATTTTGGAGCCCCCCAAAATAAAGCCTATCACTGTTTCCATTGTTTCTCCATCTATTTGCCATGAAGTGATGGGACCAGATGCCATGATCTTAGTTTTCTAATTATTGAGTTTTAAGCCAACTTTTCCACTGTTCTCTTTCATAAGAGGCTCTTTAGTTCTTCTTCGCTTTCTGCCATGAGGGCCGTGTCATCTGCGTATCTGAGGTCATTGATATTTCTCTTGGCAGTCTTGATTCCAGCTTGTGCTTCATCCAGCCCAGCGTTTCTCATGATGAACTCTGCATGTAAGTTAAATAAGCAGGGTGACAATGTACAGCCTTGATGGACTCCTTTCCTGATTTGGAGCCAGGCTGTTGTTCCATGTCCAGTTCTTTTTTTGTTTGTTTGTTTCCATGTCCAGTTCTAACTGTTGCTCCTTCACACAGGTTTCTCAGGAGGCAAGTCAGGTGGTCTGGTGTTCCCATCTCCTTAACAATTTTCCACAGTTTATTGTGATCCACACAGTCAAAGGCTTTGGCATAGTCAATAAAGCAGAAGTAGATGTTTTTCTGGAACTCTCGCTTTTTCGATGATCCAGCGGAAGTTGGTAATTTGATCTCTGGTTCATCTGCCTTTTCTAAATCCAGCTTGAACATCTGGAAGTTCACAGTTCACGTACTGTTGAAGCCTGGCTTGGAGAATTTTGAGCATTACTTTGCTAATGTGTGAGATGCGTGCAATTGTGCGGTACTTTGAGCATTCTTTGGCATTGCTTTTCTTTGGGATTGGAATGAAAACTAACCTTTTCCAGTCCTGTGGCCACTGCTGAGTTTTCCAAATTTGCTGGCATATTGAGTGCAGCACTTTCACAGCATCATCTTTTAGGATTTGAAATAGCTCAACTGGAATTCCATCACCTTCCACTAGCTTTGTTCGTAGTGATGTTTCATAAGGCCCATGTGACTTCAAACTCCAGGATGTCTGTCTCTAGGTGAGTGATCACACCATCGTGATCATGTTGGTCGTGAAGATCTTTTTTGTGTAGTTCTTCTATGTATTGTTGCCACCTCTTAATATCTTCTGCCTCTCTTAGGTTCATTCCATTT
The DNA here is from genome assembly GCA_006410675.1 of Oreotragus oreotragus. NCBI lineage: Eukaryota > Metazoa > Chordata > Mammalia > Artiodactyla > Bovidae > Oreotragus > Oreotragus oreotragus. Next base: position 2,243 of record SJYX01008949.1, read on the forward strand.
CTGGCCTTTAAAGGATTCTAAAGGCACTTAAAAAAAAAAAACCCATGCTGCAGTCCATGTGGTTGCAAAGAGTTGGACACCACTGAGCGGCTGAACAACAACCGGGCCTTAGCTGTGGCTTGTGAACTCTTAGTTGCAGAATGTGGGGTCAAGTTCACTGACCAGGGATCACACCCAAGCCTTCTGCATTGGGAGCATGGAGTCTGAGTCACTGGGCCACCAGGGACATCCCTTTAGGCACTTTTTATATTTGTTTTTAGGAAATAGCAGTATTCTAAAACATAAAATCATCATCAGTATGAACTATGTATTAGTTTGTTAGACGACCATGTTATATTGACTTATATAAACAACTCCTTAGGACAATAATTAAATCGTTAATCTAGAAAACAGCATGACGCATTTGCGTCATAATGAAGGGCGTGGTCTAATTGCGTTCTCTTAGGCCGGCTAGAGTTGGCTCTGCAGCCTGAATGCTTCAGTCCGCTCGCGCCTGTGTGTCTCAGGGATGTTTGCACAGAATGCTCACCTGAATACCATCTATTTCCTGGGCCCAGTTCTGGGCCAGTAGGTTTTGGAAATTGTTTTCTTTGTTTCCTTTTTCAGTTCTTGGCTTCCTTCCCCCATGTTTTTTTTACCACTTCCCAGGTGGGCTCTAGTTTTTGACTCTGTAGATACCAGCATTTTCCTCCTGCCACTTGCTTCTCAAGGCTCCACTCGGCACCCTTCAGGACTCCAAAATTCCCTCTCTTCTTTCCGTCCGATCAAAACTCATTCACTCAGTCGTGTCCAACTCTTGGCAACCCCATGGACTACATAGTCCATGGAACTCTCCAGGCAGTATTGGAGCGGGTAGCATTTCCCTTCTCCAGGGAATCTTCCCAAACCAGGGACTGAACCCAGGTCTCCCGCATTACGGGTGGATTCTTTATGAACTGAACCGCAAGGGAAGCCCAGGAATACTGGCTTAGGCAGCCTATCCCTTCTCCAGCGGATCTTCCGGACCCAGGAATTGAATCGGGGTCTCCTGCGTTTCAGGCGGATTCTTTCCCAACTGAGCTATCAAGGAAGCCCCATTCTGAGCCAGGAGTAGTTACTGGTATCTTCCACTTACTGAAGTTTGAATGCTTCTTCTTTTCCCCACTTTTAAGTAGTTTATTAGTAAAAAATAAACAGCTCTGTCATGGTGAATGTTAGGTCAGGCTGTGATGAGAGTTTAATAAGCAAGGTTTCTTCTACTGCTCTGATTAATCTTCTCAAGTGCTCTGGCTCATGTGGGGAAAAATTTGCTGCCAGTGTGAAGCTCTTGAGAACGCCTAGCACACTGCCCTAGGAAGGAAGAACTTGACAGTTCTTCTGCCGCCTCTATCACGATCTGATCTTGGTTTCTCACCAGAGGAGCTCAGTTATTGTCCTGATTAGTGGCTCCGTCCTGGTCTCTGACATGTGAGGGGTCTCTCTCCTTACTGGGGCGTGGAGAGAAGCAAGGGTTGCCCCTCTAAAGGGGGCTGAGGGGAGCTGGCTGCTTCTCTCTGACTTCTGACCTTGGAAGCGGTCGGTTTAGACACAGTAGAGGAATTTTGTAACAACAGCCAAGATATGGAAGCAGACAGATGGATAACGTGTACAATGAAGCATTATGCAGCCGTTAAAAAGAATGAAGTTCTGCCTTTTACAGCAATGTGGATGGGCCTAGTACTTACGCTTGGTGAAATAAGAGAAAGACAGATACTACGTGATATCCCTCACCCGTGGGCTTCCCTGGTGGCTCAGCTGGTAAAGAATCCACCTGCAGTGCAGGAGACCGGGATGTGATCCTGGGTTGGAAAGACCCCTGGAGGAGGGCATGGCAACCCACCCCAGTATTCTTGCCTGGAGACCCCCATGGAGAGAGGAGCCTGGCGGCTACAGTGCATGCGGTTACGAAGAGCTGGACATGACTGAGCAACTAAGCACAGCACGGCACCATTTATATGTGGAATCTAAAAAATAATACAGATGATGTGTGTGCAAAGCAGAAACAGGCTCACAGATACACAACTGGTGGTTACAGAAGGGAGTGGGAAGGGATGGGGGGCGCATTAGGGTTATGGGATTAAGAGATACGAACTGTATAAAACAGACAAGCAACAAGGATATATTGGACAACACGGGGAGTTATAGCCAATATCTTGTAATAACTTTTAATGGAGTGTAATCTGTAGAAATACTGAATCACTTTGCTGTATACCTGAAACTAACATAATAAATCAATTAGACCTCTATAAAAAGGAACTTTGTATTTAATCATTAGTTGCTCTCTTACCTATTTTACAAGTATTTCACATCATTTAATTTCTGTCTGATTACCTTTTTAAAGTTTTATTTTGTTTGATCAAAACAACAAATGCATAATAGTTTCTTTCTGTTGTGGCCATTTTTCAAGATTTTTTTTAGTAAAGCTGGTTAGATTTTGCTTCGGATAATCTAAATATTTCAAATTCTCTGTCGTTTGGCTTTAGTTTTACTAAGCTATTTTTGCTTATTTTAAAGAAAATTTAGCCCAGATATGTAGAGATAGCAGTATTGGAAGAGACTAAAGTCGTTCTGATGGCATAAAGCAGAAAACATTAACTACGAGGCTAAGAAATTTTCCTCTTCATCTAGTCATGTTTGGAGAATTTGACAGGAAAGCAAGTGGCAAAGTTATGTCTATTCTGACAGAAAGTCTGTTCCCTTTGTTGGCATAAAGGCAGAGAATCTGTATCTTTCAAGAAGAACCTGCTCAAAAAAAAATTGAGCTCTTTGATAGTTTTGACCTGAAAGAGATTTTCAAAAGCTCTATGCATCTGATTATACAGGTAATTTGTGAGTTCTAGTGTAAGCTCTGTACCACAGCATTGAATAATGGTCTGGTACCAACTTATAATTAATATCTGCCAGGATTTACAGCCTATGAGGAGGTGGAAGAAATAGCCTTGTTAATCCATCCAGACTGTGTAAAATAAATTTTTATACCTTTGTAGCAACTTCAGAGAGCAATTTACAGTATTACGTGTGGGTTTCGTAGAAGCGTCTTTCTTTATCCTTGGTTTTTCTCCGGGAACATCTGTCACACACTGTTCTTTCTATTTATTTATTATTATACATAAGATATATTTTAGGCTTTGCTTGGCACTTGAGAAAGCCCAGGGGATATTTGCTTTGCTATTAAACTTCTTAACATAGTCTGATAGATTCAGAAAACTGAGAACCCTTAGGAGGCAGAAAGACCAACTAGCCTGACAGCAAAGAAATGGAAATCAGGAACTCCAGGACCTTAAACCACGATCTTCTCATACGTAAAATGCGCTGTTCGTTTAATTAATATGCAGCCAGCATCCTCAGGATATACTGTACTTGTCGCAGGTAGCTGGCAGGTTTTAAAATAATCTAAGTTAAAATACAGCTGTGAAACTAGAGTCTTGGAACTGGAAGGCATAGGAGTCCCTTTTATATATAGGGACTCATTTGATATATAGTCGCTTAAGTGTTTCAGTGGCAAGAAGCACATTTAAAAGCTAACCACTGTTATTAATCTAGTCCCAGTAATTCAGAGAGAGTGCTGAGGAAGCCTAATAGTAATAACTCTTTACTGTAATGAAAAATAGTAATCAAAAGTTTTCAGATAAAACTCTGTCTTAAATGCCTTTCTGTCCATTAGCCCCTCATAGTTCGTAACTGGAATCCCATTAATTCTTGAAATATCTCTGATACTTTCATTTATATTTGTTTGAATTGGGGAAGGGAAACAACTGAAACCCGTATCGGCTGAAGGGCTGTGATTTGCCCACAAAGCAAATCAGAAACTAGAACTGGTCATTTCTCCCTCTCCTCCTTGTGTAAGCCCGGGACTTTTTCTTTTACCCTCTCCTTTGGCCCCTAGGAAAAAAAGGAGAGAGAGAGATAACACAAGCTTGATAATGGATACTGATCCCAGTACATCAGGCAGAAAGACTGCTCGTGTCTAGTCACTCACATTGCTTTGATGTTTCTTTCATCCTTCAGGCTTACTGTGGATTTTTTCGTCCTGGAGTTTCTTCAGAGAACCTGTCTGCAGTGGCTACAGGAAACTGGGGCTGTGGTGCCTTTGGGGGTGATGCTAGACTAAAAGGTGAGTGAGTCCGTTGTTATAAGAAGGATAATAGCTTTTTGACTAAGGAATAGAGTTAGTCCTTCTAACCAGATTTCTATTGGTCTGTCATAATAAGGGACCACAAAAATCTAAGAGAAAAGACAAAGAATATTTGATACAATAGTTTTTTATTATATATGCAGAAATCTGTATTTTTATTTTTAAATCTGTATGTTTATTCCCTGCAGAGGTCACTTATCTCTCTGATCTATCAGACACAGCATTTAGCTGAATAAAGAGGCCAGAATGACTATGAAGTTTCAACCCAAACCACCCATGCAAGCCCATTCCTTTACAATAGTGAGTTTCCTGGACAGAGCTGTTTCACTGAGTGACTCGTTCATTCACCAGACTTAGGGCAGGTCTGCCACTCTTTAGGGACCGTGGTAGGTTCTGAGAATATAGCGGTGAATAAGGTGTGGCCCCTGCTTTGGAATTCATGGTCTTGCATCTGAGAGAGAGGCCTGGACAAACGCAGCATAGAGAAATGAGTGCTTTAATAGAGGTGCGTGATGTGAGAGGTGCGTGATGTGAGAGGTGTGTGACGTGTGGGCATACAGCGTGGGAGAGCTGCATGAGGAGGCATTTGGTACTCAAGAAGGATAAACATTTCTTGCACTTTAGGTTTGTACCTATCAACAGAGCTTCTGGTTATTTATCATATTATGCCGTGTTTTTTCCTCTCAAGAGTATCGCTTATAGCAAATAGTGTTATTTTGTTACTTAGGATGGCTACTCTTCTGTGTCAGCCCAACTGGCCGGACACAGCTGAGGGCGCTGCAGTACAGCCTAACATGCCCTGGAGCCAGTGCAGAGCCCGCAGGGTGCAGGTATGCATCCTCCACTGGGCCACCGCACTTCAGGCTCCAGCTGCAAGCCTGAGGCTCGGCTGTCCTGCGCGGGGCCACCTGCACCTCTAATCAGCCAGCTGCCAGCAGGGAGGCTCCCTCAAGCCTCTGAGGAACTCACAAAACCCAGGAAGGTGCTGTGACAATTGTGTGACAAAGCATATACGTAGGGTGAGATAGGGAGGGAATACAGAGCCTCCGTGCCCCGCCCTGCGGTGTCAAAGCATATCACTTTCCTAGCATGAATGTGTTTGGTAGGAAGCTCCACCCACACGGGCACCATTGGTCATCACTGGCCATGTTCCAGTTCCCCCTCTCCCTAGAGTTCAGTGACTCAAAGTACAGTCCTCAAGCAGTTAGAAGCCCACTGGCAGTCACTCTCACCAGCATAACAAATACCCTATCACTCACTTCAGTTCAGTTCAGTTGTTCAGGCGTGTCCGACTCTTTGTGACCCCATGTACTGCAGCACGCCAAGCCTCCCTGTCCATCACCACCTCCCGGAGTCCACCCAAACCCGTGTCCATTGAGTGGTGACGACGTCCAGCCATCGCCTCGTCTGTCATCATCCCCTTCTCCTCCTGCCCTCAATCCTTCCCAGGATCCTGTCTTTTCAAATGAGTCAGTTCTTTGCATCAGGTGCCCAAAGTATCGGAGTTTCAGCTTCAACATCATTCCTTCCAAAGAACACCCAGGACTAATCTCCTTTAGAATGGACTGGTTGGATCTCTTTGCAGTCCAAGGGACTCGCAAGAGTCTTCTCCAACACCATAGCTCAGAAGCATCAATTCTTCGGCACTCAGCTTTCTTTATACTCCAACTCTCACATCCATACATGACCACTGGAAAAACGATAGCTTTGACTCAGGAAATGGCAAACGTTTTGAAGCTCCTGCCAGGAACCCAGGACAAAAATCTGACAGATATTTTGTTTATACTACAGTTTTCAAAGTGACAAGAAAACGAAGCAAATATAAAACAGCCAACTGGCCTTGATAGCTAAACTGGATACAGACGCAATCCTCCTCAAATCCTCACTGAGAATTTCTCTGTAACAGTTTGTGTAATCATTTGACGTTAGCGGAATCACGCTATGTATGCTATGCTCTGACCTCCTCTTTTAGAAAACCCTGTAGTCTCATGATGGCTTGCAACACCAAAAACTGTCCACAGTTTTTAATAGCTATGTATTATCCTGTTGCATGTACCTATATGCCATTGTTTATTTCACCAATTCTCCATTCATACAGTTTTTTAAATTTTATATAAGCAGAGCAAGTTTCTCCTTATATTATATATGTTATACATAATTATTTTCTTAGGGTTAATTCCTAGAAGTGAAATTAATGACTCAAAGGACAGGGATACAACATATTTTAATATCTACCACAAACTGTTCTTCTGAAAGGCAGCATCAGTTTACAGTGTCTTCTTTGCAAAGGCGCTCTCACCACAGCAGGGTTTTGTCAATCTTAATTTCTCTGAGGTTCAATAGTTTTCATATGTTTTATTGGTCACTTTTGTTTTGCAAATTGCTTGTTCATGTCATTTAGCTTTTAGTCAGTAGATTTGGTTTTCACTGGCTTGTAATAACTCTTTGTATATTAAGAAATATTAATTATCTGTCAACCAACTTAGCAACTGAGTAACATATGTTACAGGTATTTTTCTCTGCTTCTTTTTATTTATTTCAGCCTGTTGAGTTGTGATCAGCCTATTGTCCTATGGGGTTAATTTTTATGTGTTTACATTTTTGTGGCATGCTTTAAAAAAATTTATTCCTTATTCTAAAGACTTTCACAGACATTTTCTTCATATTCAAAAATAAAAACCACATTATTAGTTTCAATGTTTTGAATGTCTATAGAAGAAAGAATTTCTGGTTTTTATTTTATGAAATTCTTTATCATCCTGAATTTGTTTGAGGAAACCTGTTTTTCACTCTGGACTTATTGATCTTATGACAGACACTTTTTTCTGTTTTTCTCTTAAGTAAAATAAATGAGTAGATTCACATCATCAATCAAGAAGCCAGGTCTGCCACAAGCCTTGGTCATTTGTGATGGACCGTTTGGGAAGCTTTATAAATGTGTTCATTTTGTTTCTTTTCTTTATGATGTAAAAAAGCCTTTCAGACTGCAGCTTTGCTTGCTCTGGTGACTGTTGAGGGTAGTATTCCAAGATTTTTATTTCTTTATTTTCACAGTTATCAACAATTTCTGTTGTGAGCATCTATTTTTTTTCCCCAGTTTTATTCAAAAATAATTGACATACAGAACTATAAAGTTTAAGATGTCCAACATAATGATTTGACTTACATCATGAAATTAGTATCAAGTAGGTTTAGTGAATATCCATCATCTTATATAGATGCAACATTAAAGAAGTAGAAAAACTTTTTTTCCTTGTGATGAGAAGTCTCAGGATTTATACTCCCTTGCAACTTTCATTTATAATGTACAGCAGTGTTAATTGTCTTTATCACATTGTACATTACATTCCTAGTACTTACTTATCTTGTAACTGGAAGTCTGTACCTTTTGGCTGCCTTCATTTAATTCCCTCTCCCCCTACCTCCTACCTCCGGTAGCCAGAAGTCTGATCAGATTTTCCTGTGCGTTTGTTTCTAGAGTATGACTGACCTACAGCCCTGTTAGCTCTTGGCACACAGTCTGTACACTTCAGAACGGTCTCCGTGACAAGTCTGGCTGTCTTCTCTCGCCACGGGAAGACCTTACATAATCACCGACTGTATCCCTGCACTGTACATCCCCCCCCTGGCTCCCTCCCACCTCCCTTCTGGCGGCCACCTGCTTGTTGTCTGTATTTGTTGCTGTTTCTGTTTGATTCTGTTTGTCCATATGTTTTGTTTACGGTATCTGTCTTTGGTTCATTTCGCTCAGGATAATACACTCTAGGTCCATCCGGGTTGTTGCAGCGCAAGATTTCATTGTTTTTTATGCCCAAGTAGTAGTTCGTGTATATATGCGGCACGTCCTCATCCATTCATCAGTCGATGGGCACTTAGGTTGCCTCCATATCTGTAAATACTGTCGCAGTGAACGCAGGGGCACGTGCATCTTTCAGGTTGCATTCAAGTTGTCTGGAGAGAGTTGGGATGGTTATTATTGGGCTTCAGAGATACCACTGAGTTAATGGATTTGGAAAATGGCTCTGGGAACTTTTTCTTTTTAACTCTCTGAGAGTTGCTGATAATCAGCCAGGTTTAAGAAATACTACATTCTCTCCTTTCATGTTGCATAGTCACCCTTCAATCTGTGGCCTCATTTTTAAGATGAGGAAACCAAGGTCTTATACAGAGGCTAATAAAACTGCCCAAAGAAACACAGCTAACAATCAGAACCAGCATTCATATTTGGCCTGTTTTCCTCAAAAACCAGTGCTGTGGTTGTGGTTCTTATTAGACAAGCATTCTGTGCTGTACTAGGTGCTTCCTTAGATGTATGAGTTCGTAGCATACGACTAGGTATGAGGTATTTTTGTCTTTGTGACGTAACTGAGGCAAGGAGGTAACAGCCTCAGGTCACGAGGCTGGCGAGTGGCAGGACTAGGATTCAAACCAGGATTGACGCCGGAGAGTTCAGTGTCTGTGCATTTAAATGTCATCTTTATTGGCCACAGACTCTGTATCTAGATTTACATTTGGAAAGTGCCACTCTGGAGATGGTGGCTGAATTCTTGACGTGAGTACAGTTAAGGCACCAAGGATTGAGGCTTTCATAATACCCACTGGAGGATTGGGGGTGGTTGGTGGGGTCACATGGCACCAAGATTAGAAACAGTAGCCAGGGCTTGCGTGGCAGTCCAGTGGTTAAGAACCCACCTTGCAATGTAGGGGACACAGGCTCGATCCCTGGCCCAGGAAGACCCCACGGCCACAGGGCAGCCGAGCCTGCGCGCCACGGCCGCCGAGCCTGCGCGCCGCAGCTACCGAAGTCCCAGCGCTCTGGAGCCCGTGTTCTGCAACAGGAAGAGCCAGCTCAGTGAGAAACCTGTGGGCCACAACTATAGCCCCCGCTTGCCCCAGCCAGAGAAAGCCCACATGCAGCAGCAAAGACCCAGCGCAGCCAAAAATAAATAACAGTACTTTAATATATATATTTATATTTATTTAAAATAAAAACAACAGCCAGAGTGCAAGACCAATTAGCAAATGAGAGCTGGCCTCGGAGAGTGAGCAAAATGCTCCAGGGCTGGGAAACGTGTTGGAGCTTTCATAGTAATCGACATGAGCTCACAAAACAACTTGGGTTTCATGAGAAGGACATGAGTAACACTTTCAAATCTACACTATTTTAGCTTCCTGCCAGTATGTATTTAAATAATGTAAGTAAACAATCTGAGGAAATTCTTCGGACAGACATACGGTGAGTTGGCTTGGAGCATAGCAGGCTGGCGTGGCATGGCAGCTTTTCAACGTAGTGGGTGAGGGAGAGCCCTGGTTCAGGCCGCCCGCTTCAGATTCAGCTCCACCACTTTCTGGCTCCGTGACCTGAGACAGGTCATTTAATCTTTTGATGCCCTTATTTCCTGATTTTCAAAATGGAGATAATGCTAATATTTATTCAGCTTTTATATGGATTGAGGTAATCTTTGTGAATCTTAAGCTTATCCTTGAAAAGCTGCTGGAACATTCAGCAGGCTCCAGTAGAGAGCTGTGTTAGCGGTTGTTACTAATGTTACATGTGATGGCCTCAGACCGTACCTCTGTACGGGTATCCATGACTTCACTCATTGTTTGTTTGGTTCGTTTGTTATGAGATGACACTATTAGTGTGTGTTAGTCGCTCAGTCGCATCCGGCTCTCTGCGACCCATGGAATGCAACCCACCAGGGTCCTCTGTCCATGGACTTCTCCAGGCCAGAATACTGGAGTGAGTTGCCATTTCCTTCTCCAGAGCATCTTCCTGACCCAGGGATCAAACCTGGGTCTCCTGCATTGCAGGTGGATTCTTTACTGTCTGAACTACCAGGGAAGACTTTTTTGATTGTTCATACTTATTTGAAAATTTTATTGCTTAAGATGGATGCCAAAAAGAAAATTAAAACCAAACTCCCTGCAGGTCAATCTAAGTGATTATCTTGGCACCTAGTTGCGCTTGAATTAGGAATTGGATGTTTTTGTGTCATTCTTGGAATCAGTCCACACGTCCTGTGAGAGCTGTGATTTACTCTCATCTAACTTGTGATGCAGGCGAGTTCACTTAAATGCTGAGACGTAATTGTCTAGATGCGCAAAGACCTTGGGAATATAGTGAGGTCTGAAGACGATTTTCTTTAAAATGATCTTTTGTTAGTGATTACTGATGGATTTAAGGTCAAGGCTGTTATATTTCTGAAAATCTACTCTGTGCATTTATAGTCTGATATCCAGTGCAAGAAGCAAAGCCGTAACAGAGGTTGTGGAACTCCATACTCTGAAAGAGTCTTTAGGGATGATCTGACTTGACGTCCTCTTTGCAGAGCTGGGGAAATGCAGGCAGGAGAGTCATGTGACCTGGCCAGAGTGCTAAAGCTGAGGCCTGAGCTCAGGCCTCCAGTCGCCGGTCCCAGCTTGCCTGCCACATGCTTTTGTTACCATGTGACCCAAACAGAAACAGATGGGAAATAAGAATGTAATGTAAATTGGCTCTCTTATTAGGATTCAGCCTCTTTTTGGTAGATCTGTGAAACTTAACTCTGTGAGCATATCCACAGAGACAGAATGGCCTGTGAAGCATTTAAAAAATAAACTCTATAGGGAGAAAAAATAAATAAACACTATAGGGAGATAATTTTAAATGTTCTTATTACTATTTGATTTTCATAAATGACAAATGGCCAGTGACCTAGTATTTAAGTAAGGGGAAAACAAGGCTAGAAGGACTTTCCTTTGGGTCTTTCTCTCCTCTTAACAGGAAATACAGATAAATTTCATTCAAACCAAAAGATAAGAAATACCTCTTGGTAGAAGAAGATTACAGCACATTGCTTCCATTTTTATATGTAGTTTAGGTTAATTAGGAACCTTTTAAAATTGAGTGTACTGAAGTGCTAATGTTTGCGTAAGTTGGTTGAGCAGTTTTAATTAAAATGTATCTGTATTTTGGGATCAGTTACTCCAAGATTAATGAGGCCTAGTCGTGGTGCCTCACATGTTGTGGATACTCAATAAATATTAGTTTGGAAATTACGAAATACTTTTGTATTCAGAATCTTGTATGTATTATAACATCTCAGATTCTTTCTCAAATCTGGAGATACTCAGCCATATCAAATATACTAGTTCAGTTTTTAAAAGTTTTTATTTTGGTTTGATCTCCTTGCAGTCCAAGGGACTCTCAAGAGTCTTCTCCAACACCACAGTTCAAAAGCACCAGTTCTTCGGCCTTTAGCTTGCTTCATGGTCCAGCTCTCACATCCAAGCATGACTACTGGAGAAACCAAAGCTATGAATAGATGGACCTTTGTCAGTAAAGTAACGTCTCTGCTTTTTAATATGCTGTCTAGCTTCGTCATGGCTTTTCTTCCAAGGAGCAAGTGTCTTAATTTCATGGCTGCAGTGATTTTGAGGCCTAAGAAAATAGTCTTTCACTGTTTCAATTGTTTCCCCATCTACTTCCCATGAAGCGATGGGACCAGATGTCATGATCTTAGCTTTCTGATTGTTGAGTTTTAAGCCAACTTTTTCACTCTGCTCTTTCACTTTCATCAAGAGGCTATTTAGTTCTTCTTCGCTTTCTGCTATAAGGTTGGTGTCATCTGCATATCTGAGGTTATTGATATTTCTCCTGGCAATCTTGATTCCAGTTCATGCTTCATCCAGTCCGGCATTTCTCATGATGTACTCTGCATATAAGTTAAATAAGCAGGGTGACAATATAGAGCCTTGACGTACTCCTTTCCCGATTTGGAACCAGTCTGTTGTTCCATGTCTGGTTCTAATTGTTCCTTCTTGACTTGCATACAGATTTCTCAGGAGGCAGGTAAGGTGGTCTGGTATTCCCATCTCTTTCAGAATTTTCCACAGTTTGTTGTGATCCACACAAAGGCTTTAGCACAGTCAATGAAGAAGCAGCAGATGTCTTTCTGGAATTCTCTTGCTTTTTGTATGATCCAGCGGATGTTGGCAACTTGATCTCTGATTTCTCTGCCTTTTCTAAATCCAGCTTGAACATCTGGGTTATCAGTTCCCATACTGTTGAAGCTTAGCTTGGAGAATTTTGAGTATTACCTTGCTAGCATGTGAGATGAGTCAATTATGCAGTAGTTTGGGCATTCTTTGGCATTCCCTTTCTTTGGGATTGAAATGAAAACTGACCTTTTCCAGTCCTGTGGCCATTGCTGAGTTCTCCAAATTTGCTGGCATACTGAGTGCAGCACTTTAATAGCATCATCTTTTAGGATTTGAAATTCTAGCTCAGCTGGAATTCCATCACCTCCACTAGCTTTGTTCGTAGTAATGCTTCCGAAGGCCCACTTGACTTGGAACTCCAGGATGTCTGGCTCTAGGTGAGCAATCACACCATCCTGGTCATCTGGGTCATGAGATCTTTCTCGTATGGTTCTTCTGTGTACTCTTGCCACCTCTTCTTAGTAACCTCTGCTTCTATTAGGTCCATACCGTTTCTCTCCTTCAGTGTGCCCATCTTTGCTTGAAATGTTCCCTTGGTATCTCTGATTTTCTTGAAGAGATCTCTCATTTTTCCCAGTCTGTTCTTTTCCCCTGTTTCTTCGCATTGATCATGTAGGAAGGTTTTCTTATCTCTCCTTGCTATTCTTTGGAGCTCTGCATTCAGATGCTTATATCTTTCCTTTTCTCCTTTGCCTTTTGCTTCTCTTCTCAGGTATTTGTCAGGCCTTCTCAGGCAACCAGTTTGCCTTTTTGCATTTCTTCTTCTTGGGGATAGTTTTGATCACCACCTCCTGTACAATGTTATGAGTCTCCGTCCACAGTTCTGTCAGATCTAATACTTTGAATCTATTTGTCACTTCCACTGTACAAGCGTGAGGGATTTGATTTAGGTCATACCTGAGTGGACTAGTGGTTTTCCCTACTTTCTTTAAGTCTGAATTTGGCAATAAGGAGTTCATGATCTGAGCCACAGTCAGCTCCCAGTCTTGTTTTTGCTGACTGTATAGAGCTTCTCCATCTTCAGCTGCAAAGAACAGAATCAATCTGATTTCAGTATTGACAATCTGGTGACGTCCATGTGTAGAGTCGTCTCTTGTGTTGTTGGAAGAGGGTGTTTGAGATGAGCAGTGCCTTCTCTTGGCAGAACTCTGTTAGCCTTTGCCCTGCTTCATTTTGTACTCCCAGGCCCAGCTTGTCTGTTACTCCAGGTGTCCCTTGGCTTCCGACTCTTGCACTCCGTCCCCTGTGATGAAAGTAACGCCCGTTTGAGGGACACAGCGCTCGTTGCCCTTGTCTGCTCTTTCCCCATAAGCAGGGGGGGCTACGCATCCGGGGTCAGAGCGTTACACGGGGACCGTGTCTAGAGGCCCTTGGTGGCCATCTGACCCCACTGGTGGTGTTAGCTTTGGTCACCGTCTGATTTTTCCACTGTAGTTAATAAGTAGTCTGTGGGAAGACGCTTTGAGTCAAATTTCCCCTGAGGTTTAGCATCCGTTATTGATCTGTGCCTGGTCCAGTCTTTACCATGACGAATGCCACAAAGGGTCATCTCGTTCTAATGCTCCTCTAGGCTTACCCGTTCGTCTGCGGCTTCCTCATGTGAGCAAGAGCCCTTCTTCCCCGTTTATTTATTATGAGTTATCATTGTGGCCTCAATTTATGTTTTTCCAATGATTGGTAACTTATTACTGTACATAATGTTGTGGTGCTTCCGTCAACCAGATCTGGCTGATAAATGCGCCTTCAAAAACTGGCTTCTATATCCTCAGGACAAGCACTCATCAGTTTTTCCCCATCTGTTTTGGAGTACTTCTTCACTTCCTGGTATACTAAAACATTCTGGGTTTATCTTGTACCTATCCTGTCCCAACCATGGAATCAAGTATTCCTTGAGGAATCCAGCTCCTTTTAGGGGGAATGGTATTAGACCACTGTCTGGCAACTGGGTGTGCTCACTGCTACTGGGGTGTCTTCTTTTTGGCCCTTTTAGCAAAACTAAGACACACACACACACACAGATGTTCATATTTAAAAGTCATGAGTACACACCCATGCCTTGCATTTCAATTGGTAACCACAGAGTTACTTTTTTGTCTTTCCCATCCCATGTTTGAATGTCCCCTCTTCCATTCTGAGAACTGTAACTCCCAGCAGCATGAACAAATCAACTCATTTATTCAATCCTGAGATATATTTTATTAATAGTCTCAGAGTTGTCTCACCTATACTGCTGTGGTAAGCACATCTAATAAAGAAAGTCTGGGGTGTGTTTGCAGTTCTCTCCTCCTTGTCCAAGACTGAGGGCATCTCCGTCAGATACTGTGTTCAGAAGTTACTTGGGCCAGCTCTTAAGTTCATTGTTCGCTTTTCCTTTCCCTGTAGTGCTTTTCCTTTGAAATAAAATCAGGCTGTTTGTTTTCAGTTATGAGCTCCTCATTCCCGTTCTTAGGTTTCATGTTTTGAAGATGTAGAATATTAACATGCTCTCAAAAATCAAAATTATATTTATCTTCCATAGTGTTTTAATTTGGTTCCCACCTCCCCTTTTATGAAGGAAAAGATATGTTACTAGCAACAGGGTACTTATTGTACCTATGTTCATTTTTGATATTTAAAATAAATGTTGTCTATTGAGATTAAGATTGTAAAGGAATTTAATTTTTGGAAATATACTCCAGGCTCAGCGAGTTGTACCTCTGATTCCTGGGGACAGGGCTTCTCCATGATTTTCCTATGCTGGCACACTGGAGTTAATGTCCAGTGTTATCAGTAACATTCACTCCATGCTCTAGTGATTGGGTGGAGGTTGGAGTGTGGAAGGGACGGGGGTGTCTTCTGGAACCCATTTGGAGATTGCCTGCTTGCTGTAGAGTTCACAAAAGCAGAACCTCCCAAGTACATTGGTCGGGCAAAATCACAGACCTTTGATACAAAAAACCAGTGACTGTGTAGCAAGATAAATCAAGCAAGCAAACACAAAAATGTTGGTTCCAGATTAATGTAAGTGGGGGAAACCACCTTACCGCCTGAAGTGTGCTACTTCAGATGCACCTTCCTCTGTTTTCCCGCAAAGGTGCTTATGTGGGAATTCTGTGGCTTAATGAGATTCTCAGCAGCATGTCTGGAAAGTCACACAACCAGATGATTTATACTCATCCTCTGTTTGCCATTCCTAATAACGTGTGTATTAGGTTTATAAATCTTGAATCCAGGATATAGCTATGGCATGCCAGCTATAATTTAGCTGGCTGAAAGAACTAAAGGTATCCTGATGGGAAGTGTCATAATATAGCTGTGTTTTTCCTCTGTGCTTCAGCCTTAATACAGATACTGGCAGCTGCCGTAGCTGAGCGAGATGTGGTTTATTTCACCTTTGGGGACTCAGAATTGATGAGAGACATTTACAGCATGCATGCATTCCTTACTGAAAGGAAACTGACTGTTGGTAAGTAGGGGATGGTTGCTGTCTAGATGGATTGTACACCATCCAAGAGGAGCACCTGCTAACTCTGGATAGATCCTAGTGGATAAGAAAGAAAAGAAATGTGACTTGGGTTGGGGTGGGAGACAAGGTCTCAGAGGGCCAACGCTTGCAGACCTTATTTTTCTGGCAAAATTTCATCCTCCATATTCAGTGAGTATGCCAGCTTATTAAATGAAGGCCAAGAAGTTGGAGTCAGTGTCCATTTTTACTTTTGTGTGTCTGGAAAGCTGAATGAGGGGATAGTATTGGAAGGAGGCCTTACTCTGAGGCACGTTTATCAGACAGGCCAGCACACGTTCCATCTACAGTGATTCAGCTGGACCTGGAAGGCCTTCCTGTCATGGGAGCGAAATGTAAAATTAAAGTCTCCATGAACTCCGAACAGGACGCATGGATGATGAACCATGGATAGCCTGCTGTAATCATGAACTAATAAGTAATTTCTTTAGGTATTTAAAAATTTTTTAGCTTTATATCAGGAAAGCCTTCCAGGCTTATGGACCTCATGCTCTTATTTTCAAAAGCCAACTTTGAGCCTATGTTATTTAGGATAGAACTGGGGTGTTCTGTAGTCGATTTATCTATCTGCATATCTTAATGTGCAAACTGGTCTGGCTTTCTGCTCTTCAGGAGAAGTATATAAGCTGCTGCTACGATATTACAGTGAAGAATGCAGAAACTGCCCCACCCCTGGGCCAGACATCAAGCTTTATCCGTTCATGTACCATGCGGTTGAGTCTTGTACACAGACCGCCAGCCAGCCAGGACAAAGGACTGGGGCCTGGGGAGCCAAGCGATGAACTGACATAATATACGTGTGTATGTAGGATGCGGTCCCTTCCGCACATGCGCCTGCCGGTTGGCACACCTACACCTCCTCCATCCCGGCTTACACACACTGAGACATACTTTGTTGTTGTTGTTTTTTTTTTCTATTTCAGCCTTGATCCTTTGATTTTTCTTTCTTTTGCCCATCAGACTTCTTGTGAACTTTCACCAGAGTTTGTGCTCAGCCTGTCAGGTGTCTTTTTTTCTGCCTAAATATTATACAAATCACCTCTGCAGCTAGCAGATGCCAAGGAAGGTGGTGAAATCCTAGGAGCTGTTACAGATCTCCTTGTGAGCCTCTCACCCCCTACTCTTGTTATGATTGTGGTGTTGGAGGTTTTTTGATTTTTGAAATAAGAGCTGGGTTTGTTACATAATACAGATCTCCTAGGTTAAGAGTTTTATATTTAAGAATACTTTCCAAAAAGTTATTTTGAGATATCACCTTTATTTGTAATGGTAATTTGTCTGTCCCTTTTCCCCTGATCAATTTTTATTGACTGTTTTTGGAAATTGACTCAAATGAAAGGAAATACAAGAATAAAAGAGTTTCCCAAACGGTGTTTAAAAAACAAACAGATTCAAGAGACTTGAAGGACCTCGTTTCTTGTGATTTTTTTTCTTTTTCTTTTTTGAATTAGGATTATTTGTTCCTTGGTGCTTGAGACATATTCATATAACCAAAGTTTAGGAACTGGGAACTTCATGGTGATTTGTACATACTGAAGTTTCTCTGGTATTCAAAGGTTATGTAGTTAATAAATTTTCATTAACAAGTCATTTGTCAAACTCTTATATCATCTAATATATATATATACATATGTGTTCTTTAAGTGTGTCTACATGCAAGCACATAAAATCTAAATAAAACTGAAATTGTGGAAATGATTAGATTTAGGCTTTATTAGGGGCTCTGTTTAAAATCTTTTATTTAAAATTGTGTCCTCCATCTAAAACAGGCAACAAGCATAAATAATAATGTCTCTCAGAAGTTAAAAAGCCAATGCCACTTCTGTGCTAATTAAGAGCAGAGTTTAATTGCAAAAGCACTTATTATTTCTAAAGTAATTCTAAACCACACTGTTGAAGTTCTAGCTTACAGTCAACCGTCAGGAAAAGCTATTGGTAGTCAAATCCTATTAATAAGGAGTTTTAAGTAGATGGTCCGACACCTGGTATTAATATTGGCGGGGTGAAAAGGGGCCTTGGCCAGCATCTGCAGCTCTTTTTATTTATGTACAGATGCTGATGGAATTTGGCGCTGAAGTGCCTGAAGACAGTCACTCTCAGTAACAAAGTTCTTTAAGGTTTTTCATCATCTCTGAGTCCAGGATATCTGGCTTTTTTTTCCTGCTGGCACTGAAATCCTTCCTGTTCTATGCTTTGGTTAAGCATTCAGGGTATATTTCATTTCTTTTTATCTATCTCTGTATTCTTTCCCTCTTATCCAGCCCCAAGACTAAGTGAACAGTTCTTTAAAATGTTACATGAACAGTTCAGGAGGTTCATGGGGCAGAGCTATCATTAAATCCAGGTAAGACCACCCCCCACCCCGAGCCTGGTATTACAGCACACACATTCTAAGACTCAGCGCTCAGTGCTGACAGGTTGGTGACCATCTGCCTGCCTTTCTCCTCTTGAAGGGTTTTCAAGAATAAAACCTGCCTACTTCTTCGTCTCAGTACATTCTTGAATTGTGACTGTGTGATCAAATGGAACGTACAGAGAGAGCTAATGTCCGTGTTTTGAGGTGAGGAGGGACGGGGAGAGAACTGATGACTTTGTTTCTAAAGCGCTAGTCGCTCAGTCGTGTCCGACTCTGCGACCCCATGGGCTGTAGCCCACCTGGCTCCACCCATGGATTCTCCAGGCAAGGACACTGGAGTGGGTTGCCATTCCCTTCTCCTGGGGATCTTCCCGACCCAGGGATTGAACCTGGGTCTCCTGCGTTGCAGGCAGACGCTTTACCTTCCCAGAGGCCCTCTATAAAAAGGAAAAAATCAGACATCTACTTAACATACCTATTTTAAGACATTTAGCAGCACCTTTCTGTTCTCTTTCATTAGGGATTATTGTTTTATTTCACGTTGTTTGCCCTTCTCGTCTTTAATCTATTGAGGCACGAAAGGATATCTTTAGTGTAGAGTTCTTAGGTTTTTAATACAGCTCACTCACTTTCACTTTCTGTCTGGCTCACTCAGATGTACAATAATGGTTTAAGGAAACAACGTGGAGTAATGGAAAAGGCATGAGGTTTAAAATCAAACAAGCTGGGTTCAAATGCTGGCTATATCCCTGGCTAACATTGTAACCTTCTTTAAATAAAGTGAATTGCTGAGCCTGACTTAACTCATTTAGAAAATGGGCTATTAGTACCTATTGAGAAATACTGTATATAAAATGAACACAGGGTCTGCAACATGGTTAGTTCTTAATAAATGCCAGCTATTATAGTTGACCAGGAAACATTTAGAGGGCACCTGTTGTATATTAGGGACTGTGCTCATTGCTCTGTATATTTTAGCCCATTTTCCCCATGGGCTGACAGATGCCCAGATTAGGGAATTACCATCTCAACTCCAGGAGTTCATTATGAAAGGAGGTTTACTTTGTCATATGATAGAGCAAAAGCTTTGACACTCTTGATCTGTACCAGGTTCCCAATGTAGCATATTCTTCATCATGAGTGACTAGCTATCAGCGGGGTATATTAAATAGTCTCAGAGAGTTAACTCTTCTCTTGATAGTTGAAGTGACATGAACGGCAGGGAGAATCAGTATTTAAAAAGGAGACTGTAAAGCTCTAACCAAGCTCCAGGAGTGCTATGTCGAGTATATTCCAAAGCAATATACAGTGCCTCGGAAACCAAACATTAAGGAGCCCCACTCCAAGAATTCACGGGATCATCCTCAAACACGTCAACAGGAAGAGGAAGTAGTTCCATAGGTTCTCATCTCTTTTCTTCCATCTTCTCCAATCTGTGTGCTCATGGTTCATATGTTTTTTGATTAAAGGAAGAAGTGAGTCCTGGGATATCTGCTTCAAAGACAAGCAGAGATTTAGAAGGCTTGTACGTCCTTCTCTCAATCCTGTGGATCTGACCCTGTCCTTTGTCTGGAGGGAAGGGAAAGACCAGCCATTCCTGGAACTTGAGTTCAGGATATTTAATCCTATTCTTTGGGGGCAGGAAGTGTGTCCTAATGTGATACTCATTGGAACAAACTGCCCAAATCCACTGACCCACTTCTGTTCTGTGCTCACTGGGGTTCCCTTAGTCCCTCCTTCCCAGATTCACACAGATCTACTGAGCCTTTAGACTGGAAGGTTTTCCAAACAAGACACCAAAACTGTTCATCGGACAACTGTTTTTACTTTTCCTGACTGTATTAAAGATAGTGCTAACAGGTCATGATTTTGAACTTGAGGATAAGGAGTGAAAGTTGCTCAGTCGTGCCCAACTCTGCATAGTCCGTGGAATCCTCCAGGCCAGAATACTGGAGTGGGTAGCCTTTCTCTTCTCCAGGGGATCTTCCGAACCCAGAGATTGAACCCAGGTCTCCCGCACTGCAGGCAGATTGTTAACCATCTAAGCCACACAAGAGAAGCCCAAGGATACTTGAGTGGGTAGGCGATCCCTTCTCCAGGAGATCTTCCCGACCCAGGAATTGAACCAAGGTCTCCTGCATTGCAGGTAGATTCTTCACCAACTGAGCTCTCAGGGAAGCC
Source organism: Oreotragus oreotragus (assembly GCA_006410675.1). Lineage (NCBI taxonomy): Eukaryota > Metazoa > Chordata > Mammalia > Artiodactyla > Bovidae > Oreotragus > Oreotragus oreotragus. Next base: position 22,418 of record SJYX01008949.1, read on the forward strand.
CGAGGATAAGGAGAGATCTGTGCTAATGTTTACAGGATTTTTCTGGGAAGAGAATAAAGAAATTCTGGTCCCCATGTCAACACCTCTTTAACATACATGCTCTCATTTTTAAAATATACTGTGTGTCTGAGGCATTTGTTTAAAATTTTCACATGTAGATTTGTTAGTCCACATTCAGTATCAGGCATGTAGAAATGGCCACTGGCCTAAGGAATCTTCCAAAGGTAAAGAGAATGCTGACTGTGCTAGTTCATCTTCCTTGCCAGGTTCCTGAGGTCATGTTCCCTTTCATTCCCTTTTCCTAGTTTCCATCTTCCCTCAAAAGAGCTGAAGTCAGGGAGGATGTCTTGAATTCATTCATTCACATATTCATGGGTACTTACTGGTGCTCACTCTGGGCAGCCACTGAACTCTCTTCAGGGAGGCAAAGATTCACATATTCATGGGCACTTACTGGTGCTCACTCTGGGCAGCCACTGAACTCTTCAGGGAGGCAAAGATGAACGGCTTGTCCTCTGCAGTCAGGTCTAAGCTGAGGCACAGAGAGAGGGTGAGCGATGCATAACCCCACAAATAGCATCTTCTCTTCACTACTTCGCTTTGGCTCAAATCTAGAAAGACCAAGTGAATTTTTAGGTTAACGGTTTTAGGAACGTGAATGGGCCCATGGTAATGTCAGATCACCAGTGTTTAGCACTCTTAGGCAGCTTTCTCTGTTGGAGAGGTGTATAAACAAATGGCTAACTTAGAACATTAAGATGGGCACCTAACTGGCCTTTCTTGGCTTAATATGGGCACTGTCACTCAGCTCCTTGTCATCTCAAGTGCCTGCCGTCTCTGGTTCTTGGATTCTGAGAAAGAGACACGGGAGGCTAAAAAGTAGATTTCCTAATAGAAATGTTACTTTTCCCTATGATGAGTCCATACAAGGTCAGTAGAAGGTCAGTTTTCTTTTAGCTGGAAATTATTAATGTATTGCCTCAGTTTGAATATGCATATTTAATAGATTGAAAATTAACTTTTATTTGATATCAAGTAAAAAAAGGAATTTTTCATGGTATCAAAGTATGGGAACCTTGGAGATAAAATAATAAAAGGGTCCTTGGTGGTAAAAAGATGGGAGACCATGTCAGAATGTTGCTTTTTCTATTAAGATTTGTCACAATTATGCATAAGGTTGGGCTTAAAATTTCAATATTTAGGAAGAAATAGACTCATTGTAGAATTTATAATACTCTCAAAACTATATCCTGATCTGCTCTTGAATATGTATGAAGACTCTTCATCAGAATCTTGACCTCAGAGTATTCATTTACTCCACAGATACTGTATTTTATTAATTGTAAAATAAATATTTCTCACATTGTAACATCTGAAATCCAAGTACTTGTAAAATAATATAATTTACTTTGCAGCATTTTTTAATGATACATAAAAGTATTTTTGCAACATTAAAGTATTTTGACAGGGTTCCCTGGTGGCTCAGATGGTCAAGAATCTGCCTACAGTGTGGGAGGCCTGGTTTGATCCCTGGGTCAGGAAGATCTAGAGAAGGGAATGGCAACCCAGCCCAGTGTTCTCGTCTGGAGAATCCCATGGACAGAGGAGCCTGGTGGGCTCCAGTCCATGGGGTCGCAGAGTCGGACACGACTGCAGGACCAGCACGCGCGGACCTCGCCTCGTTCATCTGGGGAGATGCGGTGATTAGAGAGGCGACCATATGAGCTTTGCGCTCTGGGGCTGCAACTGTGGCCAGGAAAGACGGGGTCGTTACCATCAGGTTTATGCTGTAGTGGACGGTACAGACCGGAGACGGTAATAAACTCAGACTGGGAGTCAGGAAATGCTTCTCTTTTCAAGAGGAATTTCAGACATAAAAGGAGAGTGGGCAACGTCTCCGTGTGTGTTAGTGCACGTCTTCAGCACTTATCAGCTCAGCTGATCCCACTCGCTCCACATTCCTACTACCCACTCCAAGTTTTTGAAGTTTTTTTTTTTTTTTTTAAAAAAACACAGGATTTGACGAGATCCAGAGCAATAGGGAGGGATGCAAAATATGTAAAGCAAAAACGGACAGAAATGAAGGGAAATAGCAAATATAAAATTTTAATTAATCACGTCATAATCCCTTTCTCAACAATTTATTAAACAACTTGGTAGAAAATCAGCAAAGGGAATTCCCTCATGGTCCAATGGTTAGAACTAAACACAAAACACTCGATGATGACAAAATGCGCAGATTTTTCAAGTACCTGGGGGCAGATATGCCAAGATAGCCCAGGCGTAGGCTGTAGCTATACCTGTCTGCAGCAGACAGAAATGAAGGGAAGTAGCAAATATAAAATTTTAATTAATCACGTCATAATCCCTTTCTCAACAATTTATTAAACAACTTGGTAGAAAATCAGCAAAGGGAATTCCCTCATGGTCCAATGGTTAGAACCAAACACAAAACACTCGATGATGACAAAATGCGCAGATTTTTCAAGTACCTGGGGGCAGATATGCCAAGATAGCCCAGGCGTAGGCTGTAGCTATACCTGTCTGCAGCAGACTTCTAAACGATAGCAAGGAGAGATTTCTTAAAAAGCCTTCTTAAGCGAACAATGCAAAGAAATAGAGGAAAACAGCAGAATGGGAAGGCGAGAGAGCTCTTCAAGAAGATTAAAGTTACCAAGGGAACATTTCAAGCAAAGATGGGCGCACTGAAGGAGAGAAACGGTATGGACCTAATAGAAGCAGAGGTTATTAAGGAGATGTGGCAACAATACACAGAAGAACTGTACGAGAAAGATCTTCATGACCCAGATGACCAGGATGCTGTGATCACTCACCTAGAGCCAGACATCCTGGAGTTCAAAGTCAGGTGGGCCTTAGGAAGCATTACTATGAACAAAGCTATTGGAGGTGATGGAATTCCAGCTGAGCTGGAATTTCAAATCCTAAAAGATGATGCTATTTAAAGTACTCAATATGCCAGCAAATTTGGAAAATTCAGCAGTGGCCACAGGACTGGAAAAGGTCAGTTTTCATTTCAATCCCAAAGAAGGGCAATGCCAAAGAATGTTCAAAGTACCATACAATTGCACTCATTTCACATGCCAGCAAGATAGTGCTCAAAATTCTCCAAGCCAAGCTTCAACAGTACATGAACCAAGAACTTCCAGGTGTACAAGCTGGATTTAGAAAAGGCAGAGGAACCAGAGATCAAATCACCAACACTCGCTGGATCATAGAAAAAGGAAATTCCAGAAAAACATCTGCTTCATTGACTACACTAAAACCCCTGACTGTGTGGATCACAGCAAACTGTGGAAGATTCTTTAAGAGACGGGAACACCAGACCAGCTGACCTGCCTCCTGAGAGACCTGTATGCAGGGCAGGAAGCAACAGTTAGAACTGGACATGGAACAATGGACTGGTTCCAAATTGGGAAAGGAGTACATCAAGGCTGTATATTGTCACCCTGCTTATACAGCTTATATGCAAAGTACATCTGCGAAATGCCGGACTGGGTGAAACTCAAGCTGGAATCAAGACTGCCAGGAGAGAGATCAATAACCTCAGATATGCAGATGACACCACCCTAATGGCAGAAAGCAAAGAGAAACTAAAGAGCTTCTTGATGAAGTTGAAAGAGGAGAGTGAACAAAACTGGTTTACAACTCAACATTCAAAAAACGAAGCTCATGGCATCCAGTCCCATCACTTCATGGCAAATAAATGGGTGAGGGGGGGAATGGAAACAGTGACAGACTTTATTTTCTGGGCTCCAAAATCACTGGGGATGGTGACTGCAGCCATGAAATTAAAAGATGCTTACTCCTTGGAAGAAATGCTATAACCAACCTAGACAGCATATTAAAAAGCAGAGACAGCACTTTGCTGACAAAGTCCATATAGTGAAAGCTGTGGTTTTTCCAGTAGTGGTGAGAGAGTTGGACCATAAAGAAGACTGAGTGCCAAAGAACTGATGTTTTTGAACTGTGGTGCTGGAGAACCTTCTTTAGAGTCCCTTGGAACCAGTCCATCCTAAAGGAAATCAATCCTGAATATTCACTGGGAGGACTGATGCTGAACCTGAAGCTCTAATAATTTGGTCACCTGATGCAAAGAGCCAACTCACTGGAAAAAACCCTGATGCTGGGAAAGATTGAGGGCAGGAGGAGAGGGGAACAGAGGATGAGATGCTTGGATGGCATCACTGACTCAATGGACATGAGTTTGAGCAAACTGGGAGACAGTGAAGGAGAGGGAAGCCTGGTGTGCTGCAGTCTATGGGGTCGCAAAGAGTTGGTCATGGCTGAGGGACTGAACAAGGCTTAAAGCAAACCTCAACAAATTTAAGATAATTGCAATTACATAAAATGTGTCCTCTGGCCACAATCAAATCAATTAGAAATCAGTAACAGAAAGCTAAAATTTCTAAACACTGAGAAACAGCACACTTCCAAATAATTAACGGGTTAAGTCTCAAAATTTTAAGATAAATGTTTAACAGAATCAAAGTGAAAAATATATACACAGTACTATGTAAAATAGATAACCAACATGGACCTACTGTATAGCAGAGGGAACTATACTCAATATTGTGTGATAATACGGGAAGATAACCTGCCTGAATCACTGCTGTCCACCTGAAATCAACCATACTTCGATTAAAAAGATCTAAAATCAATCTAGGCGACTACGTCATGAAACTAAGGAGAAAAAGCAAAATAAACCCAAGAAAAAGCAAAAATTAATAAAAAGCGGAAATGAATTAAAAAATCGAGAAGCACAAAAGAAGCAAGAAGCTGTTCTTTGAAACGGTTGATCATATTGACAACCTTCTCATAAGACTGGAAGAAGATATTCAAATTGCTAATATCCAGAATGAAATAAGAAATGTTACTACAGATCCTGCAGACATTTAAAAATAATAATGTAATACCACATACAACTCTATACATTTATTTGACAATCCTGACTAAATTGAGCAACTCCTCAAAAAGTACAAACTTCTACAACTCACCAAATAGAAAATGTATAATTTGGTAGCCATATAAATATTACAGAAACTGAATCTGTACTTTTTTATAACTCTCACAAAGCAATCTTCACACCTGTATCGTTTTACTGGAGAATTCTACCAGCTGTTTAAAGAAGAATTAACCTATCTATACCATATCTTCCTGAAATGGAAGAGGAGGGAAAACTTCCTAATTTGTCTTATTACCTTGATGCCAAAGATGTTAAAAACACAAACAGAACTACAAACCAGTATCTCTCATGATTTAAGATGGAAACATTCTTAACAAGTATTAGCAAATAGAACTCACCAATGTCAATAGTGAAAAATCATACACCGTGACTAGGTGGGATTCATCTCAGGGATGCAAGGCTGTTTCAATTAATGTAGTCCTATCAACAGGCTAAAGAAGTCATATGACCATATCAATAGATATGGTCTTGACAAAACCTAAAATACATTTGTGATAAACGCTCTCAGTAATGATATAAGGGAACTTCTTTAACCTGACACACACAGAAAACCTGCAAAAATCTCCAGTTAGCACTGTGCTTCATGCTTAGAAACTAGACGCTTTCTTCTTAAAGTCAGGAATAAGGCACGATCTCGTACCACGTCTATTCTGTGTCACACTGAAAGGATGCATTCTAGCTAAGGCAATATGACAGTAAAAATTATATGAATAGGTTGAGAAGGAAGAAATAAAACTGATTTTGTTCCCAGTTACATGATTATTAATGCAGAAAATCCCAAAGATGAACAAAAATATTCCTGGATATTTTTATAATATCTGGTAATTATTTTATAGTATATATATTAATATATTATAAACTTATGTTTTTATATTTTATTAAGGTTTCAGGATACAAAGTTAATATACAAAAGTCAATTGCATTGCTATATACCAGCAACAAACAATTGGAATGTGAAATTTAAACTATAACAACATTTACATTAGCACTCCAAAAATAAAATATTAATAGTATGACTCATAAACATGTACAAGATCTGAGGAAAATGACAAAACTGATTAAACAAACCAAAGATGATCTAGACGAATGGAGACATAAGCCACGTTCATGGCTAGGAAGACTCAATACTGTTAGGATGGCACAATACACACCGATCCATAGACTCGATGTTATCTTGGTCAAAATCCCAACAGGTTATTTTTGGATACAGACAAACTGATTCTAAGGTTTATATGGAAAGGCAAAAGATCCAGAATATCCCACACGAGACAAAATGAGAAGAGCATCATCAGCAGGCTTACGTGACCTGACCTCCAGTCTGAAAGTACGGTGATCAAGACCGTGGGAGTGTGACTGACCTACGCACAGACTAACAGGTTAACGGACGGAATAAAGAGCCCAGAGACAGAGCCACGCAAATACAGACTGCCCTTTGGCAAAAGAGCAAAGGCAATTCCGTGGAGGAAGGACAGCCTTTTCAGTGAGTGTTCAAACTGGACATTCACGTGCAAAAAGTAATCTAGACCTTCCCTGGGTTCGACCCCTGCGGGGAGAAGATCCCCTGGAGAAGGGAATGGCAACCTACTCCAGTATTCTTGCCTGGAGAACTCCATGGTCAAGGAGCCTGGAAGGTTACAGTCCATGGGGCCGCGAACAGTTGCACACAACTCAGCAATTAACACTTACACAAACATTAGCTATAAATAGGTCATAGGCTGTATGTAAAACGCAAAACTAAAATTTCTTGATGCTAACACAGGCCAAAGTCTAGGCCACTTGACTGGTTATGAGTTTTTAGATAGAACACCAAAAGCGTCATCCATGAAAAAAAATAATTGGTTACGACGAATAACTTCTCCTTCACCAAAGACCCAAGACAAGAAACAAAAAGACAGGCCAGGCTGGGAGAAAATATCTGTGAAACGCACACATGATAAAGACCTATACATTCCAAAATTATGAAAAACACTTAAAACTCAACAATCCAATTGAAAAAACAGAATTACTACGCAAGTATTACAATGGTTAAAATCCACAGCACTAACAATATCAGATGCTGGCAAGGATGTGGAAATAAAAGAACTCTCACTCATTGCTAGTAGGAATGGAAAATAGGGCAGCCACTTTGGAAGACCATTTGGCAGTTTCTTATAAATTACCGTATGATCTAGCAATCACATTCCTATTTACTCAAACGAGATGAAAACTATGTCCACAGAAAATTTTGCACACGAATGTATATAGCAGCTTCATTCATCACTGTCAAAACGGGAAGCAATCAAGAGGTCCTTCAGTTGGAGTAGACCGTGGTACATCCATATAGTAGAATATTATTCAGTGATAAAAACAAATGAAATATCAAGCTACAACAAGACACAGAAGAATGTCAGATCCACACTGCTAAGTGAAAGCAGGCAGTCTGAAAAGGCTACGTACTGTTTGGTTCTAACTATATGACTTTTGGAAAAGGTGAAACTGTAGAGACAGTGAAAGCTGCGGTGGTTGCCAGGAGTTTGGAGTAAGGAAGAGAGATGGGGAAAGTCAGCAGCGAGGAGCTGGAGCATGGAATTTTTAGGGTGACTGGACTGTATGATAATGTGATGTTAAATACATAACATTGCTGCTGCTGCTAAGTCGCTTCAGTCGTGTCCGACTCTGTGCAACCCCATGGACAGCAGCCCACCAGGCTCCCCCGTCCCTGGGATTCTCCAGGCAAGAACACTGGAGTGGGTTGCCATTTCCTTCTCCAATGCATGAGAGTGAAAAGTGAAAGTGACGTCGCTCAGTCGTGTCCGACTCTTAGCGACCCCATGGACTGCAGCCCACCAGGCTCCTCCACCCATGGGGTTTTCCAGGCAAGAGTACTGGAGTCGGGGGCCACTGCCTTCTCCGTTGTAAAAACCCATAGAACTGAAAAGCGCAAACAGTGAGCACTGAAGTGAACGAGGGGCTGTACCAGCAGCGCCACTGTCGCCTTACCAGCCACAGATGGACCTCACCAATGCAGGGAGTCAAGAGGGGACGCTCTGGGGAAGAGGGAGTGTGTNCATCGGTCATTGTGTTTGATTCACCTCAATCAGAGCTCAAGTTAATACTATAAAGGAGGAAGGCATGAAGAGGCGGGAGGGAATGTGACAGCGACACCAAGAAAGCCATAGTGACAGTGCGCTGAGAAAGAGAGCCAGCCTAAAGGCCAGAAACCAGCTCAGAGAAAGCTGCTTCCACTCTCCCCACTTCTTACCCCGCATGGGCCCCGAACCCCCTGGGGGTGAGACTACTGTCCTTCAGTAGGTGCACTCCTTTCTTCCACTGATATAGTCAGTTAAGACATAAAATAATGACTGTCCACTCTATTAGTGTCTACAGCCATGGAAACTAAATAAAGGAGCTTATCACACTATCACACTTAGAAGCTCATACTCTTTCTTCACAGTAAGCATGTGCCTAAAAGAATGTATTAGAATTACATGTTTTAAAACTATTTCACATATACTTGGCTGATACAGAAAAGGATTTGTGCTATTTTTCTCTCCTTTTATAAACCTCATCTGTTGCTGTGACCTAAAAGGGGTCATGTTTTAGAAGGCAAAAATATTTTAACAACAAAATTGTGCATTTCCAAAGTGAATGAAACATAAAATTTTGCAAACACATAACTATTATTTCTTTCCTACTGAACAAATCATGTCAGTCATTTAAATAGGCGTGACCAAAAATAATCTGCTCTTAGGTATAAAAATAATATTTTTATAGGAATTGGCAAGTAACTATTCTAGCTATTAGAAATTTATACTGGCCACAGAAACCCGTGATTTAAAAAACTGTTCAGATGATTTAAGCTTGAGGCTTATGTACAGCACAAAAAAAGAGAGAAGAAAGTATGAGTTGATTGTGGAGCCAGACTGCATAGCTTTGAGCTGCCTCTAAGATTTCACGAAGAACAGCGGGTTGCCACTGACAGGACTCAGGTGCCCAGTGTCAAGGTTTAGGGTTAAACAGCTGCTGTTTCGGGACCTCTTGATGATGATGGAGGTCTTGAGACTTTTTCACTAACTACTGAAATGTAATTCTCTGTAACCTTCATGTACCTATGAACATACTAACACTCTCCCTTTTTTTAAATAGTAAAGCTAAATCCAAAAAACATTTGCTCCGTATACTGGAGTTTTAGAGTTTGCAGTCTTTGAGCATATAAAGGGGCCCAGAGAATTCCACATCTAGTAGTAAATGATTTTAAGAAAACAGCTGTACTCAAGATATACTTTTAAGGATTTTTTGTTCTTGAGAATTCCCACGTCCCTTCAGCCTTCCTCCAAGTGAGTTAAAATTAAATCTAGGAATAGTAAATGGTAAGCAAGTGGGAACAAAAGGGTTGTCGTGAGGGCAAGTGCCAATAGTTGCACTGTATGTATCACTATACTTTGGCCCAACACAGACGAGGGCATGACTAGGCAGATTAGAAAAGGAATCAACTAAAAGCAAAACAAAAAAAAAGAAACTGATTAAACAGTGGATTAGACACAGCAGAAGCGGCTAGAGTGGCAACTATGTCTAAAGGAATTGCTCAAAGCGGGATTCAGAGTCGAGTCAGTGGATAAAAATTAAAGGAGATGGTGCATTTGAAGGCCTTCACTTTTGACCCAACGGTGTTTGGGTGAAAGATAACCCAGAACTATTTTTCTAGGCTCTGACCACCCTTCAATGCTCTGTGACGCCTCAGCCTCCAAAGTACCTCTTTGCCAACCCATCCCTCCAAGATCAGCTAACACTGGATTCTGTGGCCAGTACCCTGTCTCCAAGAAGAGCTCTCAGAGCCTTCAGAATTATTCAAATAAGGCCAAGGCCATTCACGAGCCACTGGCCAGCCTGTATTTGTGAACTTCTAACACCTGACCCTCTCTGGGCTATTTTCATTGTAACAACGTGGCTCTCTAAAGGATCCATGCCACTTCCGGAAGCTGGTGAGGCAGAAACACAAGGGTACCAAAGGCCTCCTTGCAATGCCAGTGTAGTGACATTCTCTTACCGACTTCTGAATGATAGGACAGCCCAGTCCAGGAAGCGGGGAGTCAGGGCTGTGATCAACAATAAGCCTGATCTGGACTTGAACCCAAGCTCTGAACTGGCTGTGGGGTCATCCACCTAACAGCCACTGAGCCCCAGGTTCCTCCTCCGAACCCAGGGCCAAGGACAGCTATCTGGTGCGGCTCGCGAACGGACCGGAAGGGAGCGGCCGTGGCGCGTTGGGCAGGACGCCAGCACCTCGTGGGAGCTGGCGCTAAGAGCCCGCATCTCTTTGTTTGTTTTGTTGCCACTGCTCCACATTGCAGCACGGTTAGTCCTCTCTGCTAAAGCTGGTTTTTGTTTTACTTCTCACACTTAACCCTCCAGTTGATAGTCTCAGTGGCTCCGGGACTTTTGCTCCAATAAGGCAGCTTCAGATGCCAGGACAGAAAGTGGGAGGTGCCTGAATTACCCAGGGGAGATCAAAGGCACTGTCTCATTTGCACCCTTAAGAAATCAACTCATTACACTAGCCGAGTAGATCACTTTCTGCCACTTTTAAAGCCCCGGTGGGTGTCTCTGGCTCATGACTGAAAGGATCCGGCCTCAGAAGACAGGGGAAGGCTTAGGCCTGCACAAGGACGAGCCAGGATCCCGGGCCAAGATTCAGCACCCGGTTGGGCTGATCCACAGCCGTTCAGCGGAACACCAAATCGTCGACCCTGAGCCGGCACTGAGTTTCAGTCAGAGTGTGAGAGGCACTCTCTGTCTGCCTTGGCTTCTCATGGGGTTGTTTAAAAGATTAAGCAGTTGCTACTTTGCCTCTAAGAAAAATTCCCTGTCCCTCTGTAATATGTTTTGGTAACACCATTTACAGGAATTGATCATTTCCTTGCGTTTATTGCCTTCAGGGGAAAAAAGGGGGGCCTCTAGATAGAAATTTTCTTTTCTGCTTCCTATCAAATTCATGGAAACTGCCACCCTCTGTGAGTACACCTGGAGGGTACTAGTCTGCCCCAAACATTCCCACAATGAACAAGGCAGCCGCTCTAATTGCATTGAACACCCGGACACTGATTAAACATCAGCACAGCTCCTGGAGAATGTTCTCCCTCCTTCCTTGATTTCCATACTTAGGAAACAAAGAAACCTACGTGCGTTAATACAGCAGATGGCCACTGTCAAAATCAGATTCCAGCCTATGTTTCCGGCTCAGCTTCCCCTCAGTCAGCTACTTTTTCATTCTACCCCTTCTTCTACTAGAAATTTCCTTCCTTCTCTTTTCAAACGAGTAAGCTCCGCTCATCTTCGAAGATCCGGCACAAATGTGACTTCCTCCAGGAAGCCGTCCCTGACCTTCTAAGCCAGTCTTTCTCCTCCCAACCCCATGCTACCCACAGCCCCCCACCATATAGACCAGTGCTTCTGAAAGTTTGGGGTTCCTGGTAAAACGCAGATGCTGATTCTGAAGCCTGGACTGTGCATTTCTAACAAAATCCCAGATGATACTGACACTGCTGCTCTGTGGCAACACGCCAAGTGGTAAGAATACAGAGCTCACAGCACAGGCTTCGGCTCTTCATTTCGGCTGTGCTGGGTCTTCGTCGCTGAAGACGTTCCTCCAGTTGCGGAGCGCGGGGACCACTCTAGGCGTGGTGTGCAGCCTTCCCACTGCCGCGGCTTTCCCCGCGGTGAGGACAGGCTCCAGGGCGCCTGGGTCAGCGCTTGCGGCTCCCGCGCTCTAGGCCGCTGGCTCAGAAGCAGAGGCGCGTGGGCTTAGCTGATCCGCGGCATGCAGGGTTCCCAGAACAGGGATCAAACCCGTGCCTCCCGCGCTGGCAGGCGGATCCTTTGCCAGTGAGCCTCCGGGGGCCACGGGTTTGGGTCTTGTGTCTCTCTGGCTCCTGCTGCTTCAGCAGGACAGCGACTGCGTGCTCAGCCGTGAGCGAGCGCAGGGCTGACTGTGCAGAACGAGGCTTCCTCCCAGCCACCCGCACTGCCGTCAGCTTCCCCGCCTCCATCCATCCAGACTTCACAGATTTTTGTGCTCCTTTCTTTTTCTTTTTGGCACATCTTTCATTGTTGGTATTTTCTTTATTTTTAAGACAGACGCAGGCTGTGGGTTGTTTTTTAACTCAAGAAACAGAACAGATACTTAGAGAAAGAACGCACCACTGCCCACCCGCGTCTGGTCTGGCCGACTTTATTAAGCTGATGCGGCTGGCAGCTTCCTTCGCTGAAAGCTTGCACGATCACACAGCCACAGTGCCTCGTTTACACACTCAGCTCTCACTCCTGTGTCATGCTCTGTGTCTTGTGTCGTTGCTTAGTTAGTATAACTCAGATCAAATGGAAGTGGGACTTGGATGTCATCCTCATCAGATTCCAATTAACTAATGTGCATCCTTGTTTTAGATGAGGATGATGGAAGAGGTATAAAGTTTGTGAAGTATGAGGGGCCCTCATTGATCCCATCCCAGGACAGTATTGGGTAGTCTTGGCATGATAAGCCTTCAAGATGTGAAATGAGATATTTCCTGCTATATCTGGAAACAAGAATATCACAGCCATCAGGGATTCCAGCCTTTCAAATGTAAATTTCTGAAATCAATACAATACCAGCTATCTGATAGCCATCAGCCACCTCCCCAATGAGCAGGTGGGGGGGAACGAATAAAGCTCAGCGAGGCAGCCATCCGCCACTCTACAGGTAAAGGAGGAATTAAGGGTACACTAGGAATTAGGAATTTAACGCAGATGACCGTTATATCTACTACTGCGGGCAGGAATCCCTTAGAGGAAGTGGAATAGCCATCATGGTCAACAAAAGAGTCTGAAACACAGTACTTGGATGCAATCTCAAAAATGACAGAATGATCTCTGTTCTTCTCCAAGGCAAACCATTCAATATCACAGTTATCCAAGTCTATGCCCCAACCAGTAATGCTGAAGAAGCTGAAGTTGAACGGTTCTATGAAGACTTACAAGACCTTTTAGAACTAACACCCAAAAAAGATGTCCTTTTCATTATAGGGGACTGGAATGCTAAAGTAGGAAGTCAAGAAACACCTGGAGTAACAGGCAAATTTGGCTTTGGAATGCGGAATGAAACAGGGCAAAGACTAATAGAGTTTTGCCAAGAAAATGCACTGGTCATAGCAAACACCCTCTTCCAACAACACAAGAGAAGACTCTACACATGGACATCACCAGATGGTCAACNGCTATGGTTTTTCCCATGGTCATGTATGGATGTGAGAGTTGGACTGTGAAGAATGCTGAGTGCCGAAGAATTGATGCTTTTGAACTGTGGTGTTGGAGAAGACTCTTGAGAGTCCCTTGGACTGCAAGGAGATCCAACCAATCCATTCTAAAGGAGATCAGTCCTGGGTGTTCATTGGAAGGACTGATGTTGAAGCTGAAACTCCAATACTTTGGCCACCATTGGAAAAGACTCTGATGCTGGGAGGGACTGAGGGCAGGAGGAGAAGGGGACGACAGGATGAGATGGCTGGATGGCATCACTGACTCGATGGACATGAGTCTGAGTGAACTCCGGGAGTTGGTGATGGACAGGGAAGCCTGGAGTGCTGCGATTCATGGGGTCGAAAAGTCAGACATGACTGAGCGACTGAACTGAACTGAGGAATTAGGAATGTGATCTTGATTGTTCAAGCAGGATTTGGCCCCATGCGGCTGAGATGCATATGAAAGGAATGAGCCCAGATGCTTGCATCTTCCCATACAAAGAGGCGCAGTAAGCTCCTGGGATACCTGGTTTTCCCTGATTAACAGGCTGCCTGCCTCCACCGCTCCCTGTTACAGACTTCCATATATCTTGACTGCTTTCCCCATCTCCTTGGAGCAATCTCTGTGGGTCACTTGAGATGCTGTCTCCTGGGCCTGAAGTCTTCATAATTCCCAAAGAATACATCTAATGCCCAACTTCCAGGTTATGACTAGTTTTTTAGTCAACAAGAGCTAAAGAGAGTGTCAAAAAAAACCCCATTCTCTTTTTCTTATGCACAATGGTTAACTAAATTGTATCATAAAGTGATACAGCAACATATAAGGGGGATGACTAGCAGTGAACATCTGAGGTGGTGCAGTTTGGCACCTCGTTCAATTATCAAGCAGCCGTAGATGTCCCAGCCTGAACGCAGCTTGCAGAGGTCGTCTGTTCTAAAGCTATTTTCAGACAGGGAAAGCCGAGTTTCTGAGAAAACAGGCGGACGCATTGAAGGCAAGACCGGAAGCCAGGATCCCTGCTCACTCCTCTCTTGGGTCTGGAAGCGCTTGCTCCTGACCTGGTAGGAAGGGCCCGTCCCCTGCAAAACGCTTCAGGTGTCCAGGGGACTCTGCGGCCCCTTTGGGCCACTGTGAGATGATTTTTCTTTGCTCCTTTTTAGGATCAGGCGCTTCACTATTTACTCTAGATTCCCATTGCTCTTCTTCCAGTTGACTCACCTCATGGCGGCTCTAACTCCGACGTGACCGTCTTTCTCCTCCAGCCCTGGGCCCGGCTTAGCGCCAGACGCGCTCATGAGACGCTCCGTCGCGGCCTGTCCTTTGCTTCTGCGTCTGCGCTGCACAGGCTGTGAGCCTCTTGAGGTCAGAGGTCATGTCATGCTCACTGCCCTGAGCAGAGTATCTGGCACACAGCAGAGGCTCATGAAGCACGTCTCCTTGTCGGGAAAAGGAGAACATTAGTGCCCTCAGAGGGCATTCATGTTCTGCATGCAGGTCTCTCACAATCACTGAGTAATGTCTGGCTGCAGGCTTGGCTCTACCCTGTGGATAAGGATGCTGAGAGGAGCTCTTCCATCATGACTCATGCATCTTATAAATTGGCATTAGTGTTCAGACACAGCTAAGCTCCAACATCCTGAGAAACAGAAAACCATAATTCATCAAAGCAAACGCCATCATACACCTGCCACCCATTCACAGCCGAAGTGGCCAGGTCTTAACGACTAAAAATAGCCTCTTGTAAGTCACTGCAGATGGTGACTGCAGCCATGAAATTAGAAGACGCTTACTCCTTGGAAGAAAAGTTATGACCAACCTCGATAGCATATTCAAAAGCAGAGACATTACTTTGCCGACTAACGTCCGTCTAGTCAAGGCTATGGTTTTTCCAGTGGTCGTGTATGGATGTGAGAGTTGGACTGTGANTCACTGCAGATGGTGACTGCAGCCATGAAATTAGAAGACGCTTACTCCTTGGAAGAAAAGTTATGACCAACCTCGATAGCATATTCAAAAGCAGAGACATTACTTTGCCGACTAACGTCCGTCTAGTCAAGGCTATGGTTTTTCCAGTGGTCGTGTATGGATGTGAGAGTTGGACTGTGAAGAAGGCTGAGCGCCGAAGAATCGATGCTTTTGAACTGTGGTGTTGGAGAAGACTCCTGAGAGTCGCTTGGACTGCAAGGAGATCCAACCAGTCCATTCTGAAGGAGATCAACCCTGGGATTTCTTTGGAAGGAATGATGCTAGAGCTGAAACTCCAGTACTTTGGCCATCTCATGCGAAGAGTTGACTCATTGGAGAAGACTCTGATGCTGGGAGGGATTGGGGGCGGGAGGAGAAGGGGACGACCGAGGATGAGATGGCTGGATGGCATCACAGACTCGATGGACGTGAGTCTGAGTGAACTCCGGGAGGTGGAGATGGACAGGGAGGCCTGGCGTGCTGTAGTTCATGGGGTCGCAGAGTCGGACACGACTGGGCACCTGAGCTGAACTGAGCTGAAGGGAGTGAGCACCTTTATCCTGCTCCCGGGCTGTTCCACCCACAGTTCATGTTCTAGACATTGTGACTAGAGCAGGTGGACTCAGTGACAGGTCTGGGACTTAGATTAAGCCCTCAGTGACCTCCTTTATCACAGCTTTTCTCCTATGATGAAGCAATAAGGCACCGATGAATTGTGGTAAAGGGCTGGGCTCCCAAAAGTTTGGAGGTCACAAGTTTACCCACCCAGGAACTAAGAGCACAGCTCCTCGGCCTCCCCAGTCATTTGTTTCTTTAGCCCTGAGCCAGGGAGCTGTCTACCTCCAGTCACAGCTTGGCCCCTCTCTCTGAGTTGGGGTCTGGTTCACGTTATCATCTTGAAAGGATGAAAAGCCAAAGAAAAGAAACAGAGCCAGCTGTAAATGCTTAACAACAATTAAAATTGTTTTAAAGATGTATATGAAAAATGTGACGCAAACTTTCCTAAGGAGACATGGCTGGCCTATGAATCACACTGAAGCTAAGCCCCCCTTTTATATTTGTGCAAAATTCCAGAAAAGTCATGGTAGAGAACACTCCCCAGCAGCACTTGGGAGAAAAATAACTGCCTTTCGGAAACGAAAAAAGGAAGATATTCCCAAAGATTGAGATTGCTGAACATATAGTCACGATGAAGTTTTTCATCTGCTTAATAATCAAATGTCAAGCCACAGCTTCCTGGACAAGATGGTGGAGTAGAATGACCTCGATCTTACCTCCTCTCATGAGTACACTAAAGTCTCAACTAACTGCTGAACAACCGTCGATTAAAAAGACTGGAATCTAACAAAAACAACAAAAGATAGTCAACATCCAAAGACATAAAGAATCCACAAGGAGATGGCAGCAGGTGTGTGCCACAGTATAATCGCACCCCAGACACCCCCCCCCCCGCCAAGGAGGGAACCATAAACTGGATTATAATATATTGCAGAAGTTCTCTTACAGGAGTCAGAATTCAGAGCCCCATGTCAGGCTCCACAGCCTGGGGGTCTGGCACCAGGAAGAAGCGGCCCCAGAGCATTTGCCTTTGAAAGCCAGCAGGGCTTGATTGCAAGCACTCCACAGAACTGGGACAACGGAGACTCCGAGCTCGGAGGGCACACTCAGGTCACGTGCACCTGGATCCAGGAAAAAAGCAGCGACTTCACGGGAGCGTGGGCCAGACACACCTGCTGGCCTTGGAGGGCCTCTGGGGGGAAGCACGGCAGACTCGCTCTGAGGGCAAGGACCCGGGGTGGGGATATCAGGGGGCTCATTAGGATGTGCTCTCTGGGAGGCCACATTCTTACACCAAGACCTGGCGCCACTCAACAGCCTGTGGCTCCAGTGCCGGGACGCGTCAGGCCAAGCAGCCAGCAGGGAGGGAACACAGCCCCACGCATCAGCAGACAGGCTGAGCCCACAGTCATCTCTAAATACATATGTTCATCTCAATATAAGCAGAAAAAGCTTTTGATAAAATTCAACATCAATTAATGATAACAGCTCTCCAGCAGACACAGAGGGAACATGCCTGCACATAATAAAGGCCACATAGGACAAACTCACTGCTGTCATGCTCTGGTAAAAAGCTGAAAGCACGTCCTCAAGATCAGGAGCAAGAGAAGGATGTCCACTCTCGCCGTTTTATTCAGCACAGTTTGGAAGTTTAGCCATAGCAATCAGAGAAGAAAAAACAAAAGGAATCCAAAGTGGAAAGGAGGAAGTAAAAGTGTCACTGTTGGCAAATGACATGATACTAAGCAAAGAAAACCCTAAAGGTGTCCCAGAAAAGCACTAGGTCTCCTTGCTGGATTCAGTAGAGGCAGGATAGAAAACACCCAGAAATCTGTCGCATGTCTAGGCACCAACAACGAAAGATGAGAGAGAAGTTAAGGAAATAGCCCCATTTATCAGTGCATCAAAAAGAATAAAATACCTAGGAATAAACCTACCTAAAGAGGCAAAAACCTGTACTCTGAAAACTATAAGACAAGATGTGTATAAGAGACAGGCGTATTTCATCCAAAAACAATAGATTTCACCATTTTCTGAAATTCACATGGAATATTCCCCAGGATAGACCCCATCTTGGGCCATCAATCAAGATTGGTAAATTTCTAAAAACTGAAATAATTTCAAGCATCGTTTCTGACCACAATGCTATAAGATTAGATATCAATTACAGGGGAAAAAAAAACAATAAAAAACAAACACATGGAGGCTAAATGACATGCTTCTGAATAACCAACAGAACACTGAAGAAATAAAACTATGACTAGAAGGAAATGACAATGATCTGTCTCTTATACACATCTGGTTTTAGAAAAGGCAGAGGAACCAGAGATCAAATTGCCAACATCAAGCTCTCCAGCAGACACAGAGGGAACATGCCTGCACATAATAAAGGCCACATAGGACAAACTCACTGCTGTCATGCTCTGGTAAAAAGCTGAAAGCACGTCCTCAAGATCAGGAGCAAGAGAAGGATGTCCACTCTCGCCGTTTTATTCAGCACAGTTTGGAAGTTTAGCCATAGCAATCAGAGAAGAAAAAACAAAAGGAATCCAAAGTGGAAAGGAGGAAGTAAAAGTGTCACTGTTGGCAAATGACATGATACTAAGCAAAGAAAACCCTAAAGGTGTCCCAGAAAAGCACTAGGTCTCCTTGCTGGATTCAGTAGAGGCAGGATAGAAAACACCCAGAAATCTGTCGCATGTCTAGGCACCAACAACGAAAGATGAGAGAGAAGTTAAGGAAATAGCCCCATTTATCAGTGCATCAAAAAGAATAAAATACCTAGGAATAAACCTACCTAAAGAGGCAAAAACCTGTACTCTGAAAACTATAAGACATTAACGAAAAAATAAAAAATGACATAATATGGAAAGATATACTATGTTCTTGTACTGGAAGAATGAATTTTGTCAAAATGACTATACTACCCAAGGCAATCCACAGATTCAGTGCAATCCCTATAAAATTATCAATAGTATTTTTCACAGAAGTAGCACGTAAAATATTAAGATTTATAAGGAAACACAAAAGACCTTGAATAGCCAAAGTGATCTTGAAAAAGAGAAATGGGGCTGGAGAAATAAGGCTTCCTGACTTCAGAATATACTACAAAGCTACAGTTATCAAAATACCCTGTGCTGGCACAAAAACAGATATATAAATCAATGACACAGAAAAGCCCAGAATAAACCCATGCATCTGTGGTCAATCAATCCACAACTAAGGAGGCAAAACTATACAATGGAGAAAAGACAGCCTCTTCAATAAGTGGTACTGGTAAAACTGAACAACTACATGTGAAAGAGCGAGATGAGACGATTCTCTACCACTGCACACAGACATGAACTCAGCATGGATGAAAACCTAAAGGTAAGGCTGGGTACTGTAAAGTTCCCAAAGGATAACACAGGCAGAACAGTCTTTGACATAAGCCGCTGCAATATTTACAGTGACAGAAATAAAACCAAAAATAAGCAAATGGCACTTAATTAAACATAGAAGCTTGTGTACAGCAAAGGAAACCATGAACAAAATGGAAAAAGACAACATATGGAATGGGAGAAAATAGCTGCAAATGATGCAACCAACAAAAGATTAATTTCCAAAATACACAAACAGCTCTTAAAGTTCAATATCAAAAAAACAAACAACCCAATCAAAAAATGGGCAGAAGATCTAAATAGACATTTCTCCAGAGAAGATGTACAGATGGTCAAAAGACGCATGAAAAGATGCTCAACATCACTAATTATTAGAGAGACGCAAATCAAAACCACGATAAAGCATCACCTCACAGCAATCAGAAAGGCCATCATAGAATAGTCTAAAGATACTACATGCTGCAGAGAGTGTGGAAAAAAGGAGCCCTCTTATGCTGCTGGTGGTAATGTAAGTTGGTGCAGTCACTATGGCGAACAGTATGGAGGTTCCTTAAAAAACTAAACACAGAGCTACTATATGATCCTGCAATCCCACTCCTGGGCACATATCCAGAGAAAACCATAATCTGAAAAGATACATGTACTCTAATGTTCACTGGGGCATATTGACAATAGCCAAGACATGGGAGCCTAAACGTCCATCCCTAATGATGAAGGGATAAGAATGTGTGGCCTATATACACCACGGGATATTAGCCATCAACAAGGGTGAAGTAAGGCCATTGGCAGCAACATGGATGGCCCTAGAGGTCGTCACGCTAAGTGAGATAAGCCAGACAGAGAAAGAATATCGTGTGCCATCACTGCTATGTGGACTCACACAGATAGACAGAAATAGACCCCCAGACACAGAAAACACACACAGAGTTACCAAGCGGGAATGGGGGGTGGGGGAGAGGGCTGGGGAGTGATAAATCAGGAGTATGGGATGAACAGATACACACTGATGAACAACACGGACCTCCTGTATAGCACAGGGAAGCATATTCAACATTTTATAACTTATAAAAGAACTTAAAAAATAGGTATGTATCATACATACAACCGAATCACTTTCCTGTGCATGTGAAATGAGCACAATATTGTACATCAACTATATTTCAATTTTAAGAAAAAGTTAAGCCCCAAAGTTGGTCCCCTTAAACATCACTTTTGCTGACAGCTTTACCCAGGGTCTAATTTTTCTGAAGGAGAAAGGCTGGAGGATCTGGATGTGACAGAGAGCAGAGCTTCTCAAACTGAATACGCGTATCACCTGGGGACTCTTTAAACAGGAATTCTGCTTAAGCAGGTCTGGGCAGGGCCTGCTAACGAGCTCCCAGGTGAGGCCAGCGCTTTTGGTTTGTAGAACATGGCCATTGACAACACCGGAGCCTAGTTCCTAGAAGAGGTTGAATACTTGCGCTCCCGGGCATCTGAGCGTAAGACATGAGGCCTGTCCCCAAGGTTTCCTTAAAGGTCAGCAGGGACCCTCTTTCTAGCTGTGAATAGTAACAAATACCTCCTTCCCTCTCCTGCGTCAACCACTGAGAATATGCTGCAAACTTTTTTTTTTCCCCCAGTGGAGTTTAAATAATAAGACAGAGCAACTGTATGTCTATTCATTGGAAGAACTGATGCTGAAGCTCCAGTACTTTGGCCACCTGATGCAAAGAGCCAACTCATTTGAAAAGACCCTGATGTTGAAAAGACTGAAGGCAAAAGAAGAGGAGGGCCGCAGAGGATGAGTTGGTTAGATAGCATCACTCAGTGGACATGAGTCCGAGCAAACTCCAGGAGATCGTGAAGGACGGGAAAGCCTGGCGCGCTGCAGTTCATCGGGTCCCAGAGAGACACGACGTAGCGACTACCACCGGGTATCAACAGCTCAGTCGTCTCTTGTGAAGTCAGTCTGAACGCAACCAAGAATGGCACTGGTTATCCCTAGAGCCATCGTCTCTATGGCCACACGGTTCATATCATAGAAGGACACTACCCTGATTTTATTAACTAACCTCAGCCCACACTTCATCCTTGCTTCCAATGGAGGTTAATTATACTGCTGCCACTGTAAGTCACGTCACTTAGGGTTGCCCACATCTTTTTCCAGGAAAAGAAGCTTAATGAGAGTGTGGAGGCTAGGTTTCTTCCCTTCTGTTATAATGCAAAAGGCAAGTAAATCAAGAGGCCCTGCATTCATAATTTGCAGATACACTGGCGTTTAGGCGTCACGGATTAAACTGAACCTGCCAGGCCAAGACTGCGGTGACCTGTTCAACACGGCAACATTTAAGGTGAACTGGGAGAGTGTTACATCATGAGAAATGCCTACATTCTTAAGAAGTGACTGCAAGTTGTGAAGACAATCCAGCCACGACTGTATTAGAAGTTTGAAAGCTACACAAGGAAGACAGAAAAACTCTACACAATAAACTCAACTGAGTGGTTAGGTTTGAGTAAAAGGATAGGATATGAATATCTTTCTTATAATTTTCTGTGCTTTCAAACTTTTCTGTAAAGAGTATCGACATTGCAATTGAAAACAAACAAATCTTGACTGAAAAAATCGCCTCAATCAGGAGTGCCTGTCTTCTGATTCGCTAAACGCTTCAGTGTTATTTCTTTTTGTTCTGTTCTTTTGGTTTCTGTTTTGCCTTTCCTGCATATACAGGGTTGAGGACGCTGAGAGCCTGAACCTGCTGAGAGCCACCTATGTATTCTGAAACCACCATGAAAGCAGGGACTGCTTGGGTCTCTCCCTCCATTAAGGTCATGTTAGTTTTCCAAGGGTAATGAGGAAATATTCTCTGGGCCTCAAAGAGTAGTGTGGCCCAGCCCTGCATGAGGCAGAGCTTCCTAAGAGGCAGTAACCACCTCCCAGAGAGACAGGAGGGGTCTTGGGCACCCTCCAGGACCCTGGACGCACACCTGACTCCTCTTCCTCAGGACTCAATGCCCCAGCCCAGCTGATCCCTCTCGCATAATGCTCCATCACGGGTGGCTCTCCCCCAGACCCCACAGGCACAACCGCAGCTCACTCAGGTTTTTCCTATTCTTACCTTGACTGGGGTGCTTCCTCCTTGCCTCAGCCCTGTTTCTTCCACCACCTTCCAGAACGACATATTTTTCTAAAACAAAGTATCACCATGTCCCCTACTTAAACAAAGCTTTGAGGATGCAAATGTCAGCTAGAACATTAGAGGTGCTTTCCTTGGGCCTGTCTGATATCTCCATTCTGACTTCTGCTCTGGAGCACTAAATGCCCAGCCAGGGAGAACCACCCTCCAACCATCTCCCCAGACCTGCCCGACCCTGCTCCCCCTCAGCCTTTGCTCCTTCACTCCACCAGTCTTTCCTTCTTTTCCAGGAAGCCCTCCCTGATACACCTGTACACATCTCGATTCCCTAAGAGGGCAAGCTTGACGGGCTGTTTGGCTCTGCTTGGGTGAGAGCCCCCCATATCTAAGTGCTCACCTGATTCAAGCTGATTGCCTCGGTTTTACAGGAGACAGGCCCCTCTTGAGAGAGTCACGGCTTTCTCACACAGTTGGCCGTCTCCCCTTATCATAGGCCTGGACTGGATTTCCCGGGATACTCCTTGACAAAGCTCATCAGGAGTGGGCGCAGGCCTGTCTCCCCGGTACCCATCTCAAAAAAATGACTGGCTCCTTCCTGTCGCCTCCTCCAAACAGCTCGATGGCCCACAACTCATCCTGAGCGTGGAGCGGCGCCGGCTCTAGCAGAGAGACGTGAGACTGAGTAGCGTTGCAATGCCAGGTCCGGGCTCAGGGCCTCCTTGGCCGGGCGTTACCGGCTGGGCGCGCTTGGTGGGGGCAGAGAAAGGGCCGGGAAGAGGCAGAATCGGGAGAGAGGAAGGGGTCTTTTTCCGCCCAGCCGTGGGGTCTTCGCGGGAGCGCCTGCGGGGCGTCACCCCCCAGGGGGAGCCCGACGCCCGCCCCGAAAGTGCCCCAGCGGTCGTGCGGGGCTGCCTCAGGTCCTGGGGCTGTCCCTCCACACACGTGGGGCATTGCAGCCTCCCCTCCCTTCTCGACTCTGCATGCCCTAAGCAGTCAGGCAAGGCCTCGCCGAGCTCTTTCCCTCTTGCTGCTTCCGCCTGCTCCCCAAGTCATCTGCTAAACTCCACCTTCTGTAAAACTCTTACGACTCCAGCCCAAAGGCTTTCATACCTCCCTCCCCACACCATCCCGCGAGGGACTCCCCGAGCTCCCGGTCCCACCCACTAATATCAACTGGCCCTCTCGAGGCCAGCACGCAGGCGGCGTCCATGAGCTCATCTGGGAAGACAGTGGTTCACCCGCCGGATGCCTACCATCCTGCTGGCACGGTGGTGGCGATTAATGAGTGGGCTGGGAGATCAGCTGCAGGCACAGGCCGGCCACGCCCTCTGGACCCCTACGATGAATATAGTATACCCATTAAGAAATAGGAGGTGATCTCTACGAACTGAAATTAAAATAAAGATCTTCAAGACCAGTAGGAAAAGGAAGCAAATTGCAGGACTGTCATTTAGTGGATGCATCTTATGTTTTTGTAAGTGTGTACCCGTACCAACAGACTTGGATAAATGCACAGACATTTTTGTAATGATGTTTACCAGTTGAGGCCAGTAATTATCTCCAGAGGGGGACAAAGGTGAAGCTGAGGCAGGTGGAAGGGAGATTTTCACATTTTGTTCTGAATCCTTCTGTATCATTTAAATTCTGTAAACAGAATAAATAGACCACCAGAAAGAATACAACCAGAATATATACCAGAATAAATACAAACTTATGCACAGTTCTATCAGAAGAGGGAGGGGAAGGTTTCTGTTTCTGAAGATCTTTGCTGAGCCCATAGCCAGGCCTGGGATCTTCTCAGTCTTCTGAGAATGGCAACCATCCTCCTGGGAGCCTTAATTGCTCCAAATGTTTTCTTTAATCAGCATAATTAGCAGAGCATCAATTAGGCTGAAAGGCTCCTGCAGCAGCTGCTTCCATCTTTCGCTGACCCTCACAGCCCTTTCAGTGACTCAACTCCCCTCCATGGCTCTGTATTTCCTCTTGTGACTCTGAAGATAACTGTGGGCAAATGGGAGGCTCTGGAGCCTACTGATTTGCTAGGGTTTGGTTCTTGCCTGCTGTTTCATCTCTTTTGGAAACTTTTTATTTTACACTGGGGTATGGCCAATTAACAATGTTGTGATGATTTCAGGTGAACAGTGAAGGGACTCAGCCATACACATACACAATACATCCATTCTCCCCGCAACTCCCCTCCCATCCAGCCTGCCACATAACATTAAGCAGAGTTCCATGTGTGTGCTTGTTAGTTGTCCATTTTTAAATCTTTTCATCTTTCTTAAGTGGCTCATTGGTGGCTCCAGCTTGAATACTGCTCTTTCTCCCGAATCTGCATCTCCTGTTTTGCAGTTCATTGACAGATTCCACTGTCCACCTGTCACTAAAGCCAGAAAATCTATCGGTTATCTTTGCCCCCAACACTCACACCCGGTCAACCATTACACCCATTAGAACTGACTCCTGAATGTCCCTCGAGTCTATCCCTCTTTCTGTTACTCCCCTGCCGGCTAGTGCGTTATTGCGTCTTACCTGGATTTTTTCTCACCTTTTACTATTCCATTCGCCCCCCAAATGCCACAGAAACCTTTCTAAGAAACAAATCTGACCACGTCCCTCACAGCTTACAATGTTACTGGTGTCCAGCACCCTACTGAATAGAATCCAAGCCCCTTAACACGGTAGACAAAGCCCAGTGTCACCTGGCCTAGGCCCCGAGTTCTCTGCACACATCCAGGCAGTAACCAGTCCCCTAGTGCTTCATAGCTCTGCCTTTGCATGCTGAACTTTCCTGCTGGAAGTCTCCTGTGCACACGTGTTGACTTTTTTTCTTTCCCTGTATCCACTGCTACCTGCAACCCATGGACCATCCAGGTGTATTTCATATGGCTGACTCCAGGCCCCCTCTTCCTCACTCAAGGCAAAGCCAGATCATTTAATAGCTCTTCTTGGAATCTGAATTTTAAACATCATAAGATCCTTGAAGAGTTAGTCCATTTCTGGCTCAGTCCTGCTTCCTGAGACTAATTCTCCAGTTTTCCTGTGATTCTAGCTGTTCTTTAGACAAGTTTCCAGTCAGTTCCTTTTTTCCTAAGCTAGCCAGATAATTTTCTGGTGCTTTTAACCAAAAAACTCCCAATGAACCCAGCCCTTCTGCATCAGAGAAACTCTTATGTATCCTTCAGAATCCAAACGAAATATCCATTTACTCATTCAACAAGTATTTACTGAAAATATGCTATGAATTGGGCACTATGCTGACTGCTGGAGATATAATATTAAACAGATATGGTCCTTGGCCATATGGACTTTAAAATATCTCCAACTGAACAGCTTTTTTGGAAAAGGAACTTTAGGTGCAGTATAGAGTTAATTATATGACTCCATTCTGGCACCCTACCAGTATTGGTATGGGCAATCGCTTAATTACCTCATATCTGCATCCCTCAATCATCCCACAGGGAAACTTTACTGTGTTGAGATTAAAATTCAGAGGTGCAAGTGTGGAAGCAAGGAGACCAGTTTGGGGGCTGTTGCAATAATCCAGGGGGCAATTGATGGTGGTTTGAAACACAGATGAATATGTTCCTCTAAGCAGGAACTCTTGAGTATAAACAAGATCAAAGCCCAAGAGAATTACAGCAGGAGCTTCCCAAACTAACAAACAAGTCATTGATAATGGGATACAAGTCACGGATAATCAGAGAAAAGTGGATTAAAACAATTATATGACACTGTCTGTTTTTCTGGCAAAAATTATGGCCAGACACTGCCAAGTTTTGGCGGGGATATGCAGATTTCAAAATTCTCTTTCACTGTTTATGGGAACGTAGAATCGAGAAGCGATGTAACACTGCCGACTCAACCTGGACTTCCCAGGTGGTACTAGTGATAAAGAACCCACCTGCCAATGCAGGTTACAGGAGATGCAGGTTTGATCCCTGGGTTTGGAAGATACCCTGGAGAAGGAAATGGCAACCCACTCCAGTATTGTTGCCTGGTAAATTCCATGGAGAGGGGAGCTTGGTGGGCTACAGTCCATGGGGTTGCAAAGAGTCTGACACGACTGAGCGTAGCACAGCTATACACATACTCATGACCCAGCAAGTCAGCACCCTGTTAAATATTCCAGACAAATTTCCACACAGGAATGGATAGGAAAGTGTTCACTGAGGCAGCAAGGAGGTGAAACCAGAGTAGGTCTCCATAATTTGGACAGTGAAGGTGAAGGTGAAGGTGAAGTCGCTCAGTCGTGTCCGACTCTTTGCGACCCCGTGGACTGTAGCCTACCAGGCTCCTCCGTCCATGGGATTCTCCAGGCAAGAATACTAGAGTGGGTTGCCATTTCCTTCTCCAGGGGATCTTCTGGACCCAGGGATCGAACCCAGGTCTCCCGCATTGGAGGCAGACGCTTTAACCTCTGAGCCACCAGGGAAGCTCCAATTTGGACAGTGGATGGGTAAAATTTGCATCAGGTTTTGTATTAAGCACTTAATATGTCTTATCTCATCTTTTCTTCAAAATAACCCTAAGACTAGGACTTTTAACAGTATCCTGTTTTACAAACGATAAAACGGAAACTATTCTTCCATACGCAAACCGTCGTTTATTTTCTGGTTCACTCTCCTTAGTGTTCGAACGAAGACATTGGGGTTCAGGGACCTCAGCAGAGTGCCAAGTTTCCCAGACAGATGGGATCCTCGCTTCCTGGCCCCGGGAGCGTTCCTGTCTGGGCCTTCAGCACCGCGGACAGCGCCAGCGGGGCAGGGCTGGGCGGGGCGTCCTCAAACACGTCAAGACGCGTGGAGTCTCCCAGGCGCTCAGCCCACGTCGCCGCGTCTCGTGACCCAGGTAATTGGTACCTTGCGCTGCGCATCATCTGCTCGCAGCCCCCTGACCCGCAGCCCCTGGATCGCGCTGCCGCGCCGACCCCCGCCGGCCGGGTGAGCGCGGCGGCCCCTCCCCTCCAGATCCCTGCGCCTCCTCCCCTCTCGCTGTCTCTGGGCCTCCCCTCTGCTCCTCTCTCCCGGGTCCTGGGGCGCCGCAGCCCGGAGCGGGGCCCCGTGAGGCGGGAGGAGTGAGCGTGACCTTGGCTCCGTCTTTGGCTGGCTGCGGCCTCCCCAAGGACACCCCCCAGCCCTTCGCGTTCATCCGACCCTGCGAGTGCAGTTCTTGTGAAACGTTTTGCGTAAAGGAGCGAAGCTCTACCGGTGGGGTTTCAGACATCAGCGTGGGGTCTCTAGCCCAAGACTGCAGACTGTCCACGCCTTTCGTGGGCTGGGGAGGGGCCTACTGCCCTTCCCTGCCTGAAGGCACCTGGGCTGTGGAGAACAGCGCTGGGGTTGGGGATGGTATAGCGTTATGTGCTTGGTGGGAAAGGCAGGCAGCTTCGAAGTCTCAGGACCTCCTGCGGGGAGGCGGGAGGTGGGCAGGGCCCTTATATACGGCTTTAATCGCGGTTTCTGCTCACAAATGGGGAAACCGAGGCCCTGAGAGAGGAAGACTGGCCTGAGGTGGCAGACAGCCTGAGAACTGATTCCCCATCTCTCAGGGAAATGTGGGGGGTGAGACGAGGTCCCAGCAGGGTACCAAGATGTCCATCCCTGCATCCCCTCCCCACATATCCTGTGGCATATTAGGACAGGCCCCTTTCACCTTTGTCTTTTCCCCACCCCGGGCTTTCGCTCAGCCCTCCATCTCTGCCAAGGAAATAAGCACACCCCCTTCCTACCCTGCTTCCTACCACAACGTCTGCCTCCTTGACCTTCTCTTGGGTTCAGTAAGCTAAGGTTGGGACTTGTTCCTGAGAAAAGGCCACCGAAGTCCCAGGACAGGGCGCCATAGTAGGCCCACAGGAGCGTGAGTCTAGGCTCTGCTGCTGCCCAGCGTCAGGGTCTGGGGAAGGATCTGCTAACTGATCTCTACAATGGGCGTCTTGCAGAGCAGTCCTCAGCAGGGCAGCCCAGATAGGGGCTTACTGAGAGAGGCTTGGTGGCCAGGGATTCAGCAGTTGTTATGCTTCCGGGGGTGGGCATGGGGATGGTTCTGACTTTGTCCTTAGGGAGGAGACCACCAAGACCTGTCCAGAGCAGCCTGCCTGTTAGTCCACTGGAGGCTGAGCTGGGCTCTTCCCTTTCACCTGAGTGGGCAGGGCAGGCTGGGACAAGGGGCTTACTGAGAGAGGCTTGGTGGCCAGGGATTCAGCAGTTGTTATGCTTCCGGGGGTGGGCATGGGGATGGTTCTGACTTTGTCCTTAGGGAGGAGACCACCAAGACCTGTCCAGAGCAGCCTGCCTGTTAGTCCACTGGAGGCTGAGCTGGGCTCTTCCCTTTCACCTGAGTGGGCAGGGCAGGCTGGGACGTTGACTGCAGATACTGAGGCTGACTCTGTGCCCAGAACCTCCAGGGGTCCTGCATCCCCAGGCCCGGCTGGGGCCGGGGTGGTTGGCTGGCTGCCCTCCTGTCAGGCTGGGTGAAGGCCACAGCAGTGTGCAGTGGTTCCAAGATTACTCAGTATTTGTAAAACACGGTGTCCCTGCGCTGCGCTGGGCAGGACACAGGCAGCGCCCCCACCCCCCCCACCCCAAGCCATCCCATTTCCCAGTGGGAGTGGTTGCCGGCAGGGAGCAGCTCTGTGTTTACATCATGACTGGGCAGTGAGGGGGGCACGGGCTCCGGAACCACAGGGCCCCACCACTCGCCAGCTTAGCCTCTCTGTGCCTCCGTTTCTGTATTTGTAAAATGGGACGATAGGAGTGCCCGCCTCTGAGACTGTTGAGAGGGATGGAGGAGCACGTGCCCCCCCAGGTCAGCGCTCACTCACTGTGCTGTTACTCTCATTCCCACAGTGCGTATCTTGCTGTCAGGCTTTCTTGCCTTAGGATGCGGATGTTAGAGTTTCCCCACTGGGTTGCGTAGAGTCTGATGTTCCAGGCCAGTAGTGCCTAGGCCCTATGACCGTCTGGGCAGGGGCAGCAACCCTGTATTTGCCCAGGTCTCAGGGGCTATTAGAGATTGAGAAGGGGTTGGCACCCTGACCCTCTGACCGCAGATCTCAGACCTTGAGGCCCCAGCCAACACCTGGAGGGTGCCACTCCAGGAAGAGCCAGCCCCTGGCAACTCTCGCTAAAGCCTAGTATCACTGGGCTGGTGCGGCTGGACAGGCCAGTTCTGGCGCTTGGGACTCAGGTTCCAGCTGAACCCATCTCCTTCCTCCCTGCAGTGCAATGCAGTTTTGCTCTTTAATTTTCCTTTGTTTGGACTTGCTGCTGGTTGCCCTGAGGAGCCCACTGTCCCTCGGTCAAGGAGACCACCCTCCCCTTCCCTCTGCCTCCTGTAAGTTTGGAGGGAAAAGGGGAGGAGATGGGCCAGGAGGGCTGTGCCCTGCCCTGCCTTGGAACACGACTGCTTGTAGAACAGAAGGTCCAGCCAGCTGTTTCTGGAGACTTGGTTGAACTGGTGGGGAGGGGCCTGCCCTGTGGGCTGGGTACTTCCGGCCAGCCTAGGCAGGGAGGTGCACTTTCTGGGACTGAGTTATGCAAGGGGAAGCCAGCCCTCTTGCCTGCACGGCCCCTGGTGGGGTGGCTCTGGTGCTGCACCCCACTCACAGGCTGGGATTCTCTGGTCAGAAGGGCATCAGCGGGTATTCAGAGGGAGCTTTCTGTGTCCGGGCAGTGCTGGGGAAGAGAAGGGAGCCCTGCTTACAGCTGATTTAGGGGGTATTATGAAGGAACAGAGGTTCTAAGAGAAGGCTCTTTTCTTAGAATCTCTGTCTTCTGTGGGAGGGGGAAGGAAGCCCCCACCCCATATAGACATAGACTCCTGAAGGCCCATTGTTCATGCATTTTTCCTGGGGAAGAGCAGGTGGCTTAGAGGGGTCAAGGGAAGTCGCTTGTCCCTTTTGGTCACAATGACCAGAGATCCAGCAGTGCCATGGGCCTTGAGATAGTACAGCTCGGCCAGACCCCTTTCTTCTGGCGCTTTCTTGACCAGGCGTGGTGCACCCAGTCCTTGCAGGACTTCCCTGCCTGAGTTCCAGAGTGGCTAGGGGGCCTGGCTGATTGTCTCTCTCTCTGTCTTGTACTACCTAGCCCAGGGTCACCTGCCCACTAGGCCCACTAAATGCCATGTGAATGGACAAGTGGCTGCCGGAGCTTCCTCCCATCTGGTCCTGTGGTTTATGCTTCCCTTTTATTGCCTGCGTCCAGGATGAGTCAGCTGAGGCTGCTGCCATCCCGGCTTGGGACACAGGCCTCAAGGCTCCTGGCCCCACATGGAGTCCAGACGTTCGGCTGGTGCAGCAGGTCGTCTGGGCCACCAGCTTCCTTCGCAAGCAGCAGAGTCGGAGGAGGTTCCAGTTATATGGAGGAGATGTACCTCGCCTGGTTGGAAAACCCCCAGAGTGTCCACAAGGTTGGCACCCTTCTATGCGCGAGAGAAGGTCCTGAGGCTGGGCTGTGGAGGGGGCAGTGGGGAGAAGCAACTTGCCTGCTGAGTGACCCTGGGTAGTTTCTTTGCCTCTCAGGTCCACCATTGTCTTTGTTTGTGAAAGGGCCGGTCCTCATATTAGGTGAGGAAAGCTCATTGCTCTGCTGTTGGTGAACCAGCCAGTGGCCGGTGGTCTGGCTTGAGACGCCCAGATGATGCCTCCCCTCTGTCAGGCTGCACTGTGTCCAGGTGGCCCCCTGTTCTGTGGTCAGGAGCGTGAATGTTTCTATATACTGAGCTGGTGAAATAAGTACACACTGATGATAAAAATTAATAATAATGAAAATGAAAAAGTAATAAAAATCAGTTGCCAGGGCAAAAGTAAAAATTGAAGCCGGTCTCTCTCCGTTCATAGTCCTCAGAGGAAAGCAGTACGTTCACATGATTCAAAACGAAAAGTATTAAGTTCTACAGTGAAAAGCCTTCCTCCCATTCCATCTGCTCAACTCCTACCTGTCTGGTCTCCAGTCTATTCTTAATTTCTTCTGTCTCTATTCAGATTTTCTTTAGATAAACTTATTGCAAACAAAGTTCTGTATTTCCCCCTCCTTTACACAAAAAAATGGCATGTAATGTCCGCCGTTCTGCCACAGGCTTTTTTCATTCAGCGTGCATCGCTAAGACTTTCAACGTCAGCACCTTCAGAGCCCCGTTTGTCCCCCAGCTGCGTAGTATTCCGCTGCGCCCACCCCCAAGGCCAGGCATCTGGCTCCATGCCAGTCTCTGGCTCCCGTGCCTGGTGCTGGATCACTGCGTGCATTCGGCACCTCGGGTGTGTGCAGCTCACTATGGGATAAACGCCACAAAGTGCAGTTGTTGGGTCAGAGGGCATCTGTACACGTAGTTGTGACGGATGTTGCCCAGTTGCTTCCCGCAGGGAGCGTGCCATCTTATCCTCCCACCGGTGCTGTTTGGGGGGATGCCAAGGAAAGCGCGTCTCCTGTGTGCTCTGCTGGGACACGGAGCTGCCGGCGCATTTGTCCGTCTGGCTTATGTTTCTGCACAAAGAGTCGCAAACCATACATCCTCTAATGCTTTGTTCCTTTACAGCATATCTGGGCAACATTCCGCGTCCATAATAATAGATGCATCTTTCTTAAAAATACTGCATGATTTTCCAGAATCTAAACTTACCATTTATTTAAATGGATTCCTACTGATTACCACTTAGATTGTTTTTATGCTGCCATTTTTATGAGCTGTCCTGCGGGGACATCCTTGCACCTGTAGGCACGCCTGTCCAAGTATATCTGTATCTGTAGGATAAATTGCTGGCGCTGGAATTTCTGGTTCAAAAGATACATGCGTTGAATGTGTTGAGGACCTGCCTGCCACATTGCCCTCTACAAAGGTTGCCTCTAACCCCAGTGTGTGAGGACATGTTTCCCCCAGGGATAGAAGTCTCTTTCATACCTGAAGCCCCTTGATCACAACTTGTAACTTCCCTGCGAACTCTCTACCAAGCTGGGTCCTGGAGAGATCTGACTCTAGATGGGGGCCTGGGCTGGTTGAGAGGGATCCCTGGACAGGGTCTTAGGAAGGTCCTGAGAGCTATAGTGATGAAGGAAGACCAGTGTCCCCTGGGGTCCCAGTCTGGGCCACACCCAACCGCTCTCAGTCCCTAACTCGGCTGTTTTCTTGTTTCTGCCCCCGTCCAGTCCTGGGACAGCTTCTTCAGGAAGGCCAGTGAGGAAGCCTCTTACAGCCTGGCTCAGCCCCAGGGTTCTGTCCTCTCTGAAAGCCGGCCGGCAGCATCCAGCCGGACCGAGACCAGTAAACTGGTGGAAGACCACCTGGCTGTACAGTCCCTGATCCGGGCCTACCAGGTGAGCGGCTGGAGGGCGCGGGCTCCTGGGTGTGGCAGGCGCTAATGACGAGGAGACTGGCTCAGCGGCACGCCACCTCAGAGCCCTTCTCCGTGCCCTCTGTGGGTGGCTCCGAGCCCCCCTCCTGCTCTTTGCCGCATCACCGTTCGCGTCGCTTGCCATCTCCCCTCATTTTTTGTGCGGACTGACTGGTTGGTTTGTGGTCTTTCTCATGTACCTGGAGGGGTACTTAGTGGGTGATCAGTTTCAGTGAGTGCTGAATGAAAGGGGAATATGTTGATCCTTGTTAATGTCCATTTTCTCCTCTTGCCTGGGCATTCCAAGAGGACAGGGCTGGTGTCCAGCAGGTGCTTAACCAGGGTTTGTGGAACGAACGAATGAACAGTTCATTTAGCAGCTCTCCCCGGGGAAGGCAATGGCACCCCACCCCAGTACTCTTGCCTGGAGAATCCCAGGGTTGGGGGAGCCTGGTGGGCTGCCGTCTATGGGGTCACATAGAGTCGGACACGACTGAAGTGACTTAGCAGCAGCAGCAGCAGCAGCCCTCCCGCCCACCAGTTGCTCTGTCCTGGAGACTCAGGGTCCCTGTGGCTGGGTTCCCAGGCTCGGCCCCCGCTATCTCAGAGTCCTGATGATATTCCCTATTCTTGGTCTTGACTCAACAGTACTAATTGGAGGGCTGTCTGGGTGTTCACACCGTAAAAATGTAATCATTTAGGATCTCTCTGGGAATCGGTGGCAGAAGGTATTTCATAAGAGAAACTTGTCTTGAAGACATGCAGAAGGAAGGGTAAGGGCATCCCGGCAGAGACTGAGTGGGAGGTGCTGCCCAAGCCGCCGCAGGAACCCGGGGGGAGAGGGGGCCTTAGCGCGTGGAAAGGGCGCCTTGCCTCTGACTGAGGCTCTCCGCGTGGGTTGACAGCTGCCCCCCGGGTGTGCCGGCTGTGCTGGCTGGAAGAGGGACGGTGCACAGGGTTGGGCTCCCCGCTGGCCTCAGGGCCCGTGGATCGTGGGCCACTTGGGAGCGAACAGCACTGGAGGTGATGATGCTTGTCTTGGCTGCTAATAGGCAGGAAGCGACCTGACTGGTGACTTTGAAAAAGAAGGACAAGAAACATAAACTTTACATGAAGCATTAGGCACCATTCAGAGTGCGGCCCGAGGGCCTTATCTTCCAAGCAGGGTCTCAGCTCTGCAGTGGGCCTTTGGCCTTTCGTTGTCTGAGATCACACCCCCAGGGTCCTTCCAGCAGGTTGGTCTCTGGATTCAGGAAGGTTACTTTGTGCTGGCTTGATAAAAATCTGCCTGATGCTGAGTACTTACGGGGCGGGCTGCAGCGCCTGGCAGGCCAACTCGGGGCTGAGCTCTGGTTTGACTTGCCTGCATACACTACTGACAAAAAACCCAAGCTGCTGCTTATCTGCAAACATATAGAATGTAGAAGAATCATGTCTCAAACCCTCAAGTCCATCATTACAGTGCCGCTCTTGATTCATCTTACCCACCTCCGGCTCCACCCACAGGCCACTGATTATTTTGAAGCAAATCCCAGATGTCGTTTCATTTCATTCATTGAACGTTTCAGGATGTATTTCCAGAGATAAAGTCTCCTTTAAAAATTTACAAATATACACAATAGCATTATCACTGCTAAAAATAGTAATAATCTTTAATGTCACCAAATACCCAATTGGTATTCATCTGTGCCTGTTTGTCTTAGGATTTCTTTTTTCTGCTTATTTGAATCGAGATTCCAGTAAAGCCACAGGTGGTGATGCTGACATGGCTCTCCAGCTCCTGCAGTCTGCAGGATCGTCTCCATTTCTTTTTGTGTTCCTTGTTTGTCCTATAGAGTTTTCTTGAGTCTGGATGTTGCTGATTGCGTCCGCATGGTATCACTTTATCTCATCCTTTGTCCCATGTAATTTCTGTAAAGTGGTGGTTATATCTAGGTGCTTGACCCAACATAGATTTGATTTCTTTGCTGCAGAATCAGCTTCCTGGTGGTGATGGCACTTCATCAGTTAGTAGCTAAGGATAATTATTTCCTGGATGCATTAAGTCATTAGGAGCGGCAAAAGCAGTGATGGTCTAATTCTGTCTTTGTTTGGTACCTGAAATATTTCCATGGGGAGAAGCTTTCCTTTGTTAGCTCGTTTAGCCTCAGGTACAAATTGTATAGGGAAGGTAGGGTCAGTGCTTGATTTTTTTTCCTTTTATTGATGGATTTTCAAAATTATGATCTGGGTCCCCAGCATCGTCCAAATATGGCAAATAAGGGCTTTTCTTCTTTTTCTTAGTAGGATTTAAACACAGTGGATGAATTTCAGTCTGCTCCAGATATTCGCCTTGCTGTTGCTCACAATGTGTCCTGATTCCCAGCCTCAGCGGTGTTTGGTAGGAGAAGATGATTTGAGCTCATCTTGTACATTTCTAAAAAGCCAGCTCTCCAGGGAGTGAGGGAGTATTTGCTGTTATTGGTTTGGACGTGCCTTTTGGGTTCTTTTGATGGTTAGAGACAGGAAACATGTATTTTTTAAAGACGCCACACTTGATAGGTCTGTACTGATGCTTCAGTGCACGCCAATATAGGACTTAGGGTTCGTCTTTGACCTTGTCAATCATATCACCATCTCCTTTTAAAAACATCAGAAATGGAGGTTCTCAAAGACGCAATACAACGACATATTTGATTTTTCTCATAATCCGTACGTGCCAAGCTAAGGATGCACTTCTAGTACTACCACTGCCGGCTGGTAATATAAATGAATTTATAATCTTTTTATTTCTGCAGTCCTGTTTGCCTTTGGGGAGCATTCTGCTAGTCAGTTGGAATAGTTCCTCTCTATATAGCTATGCCACAAAATGGATGCACTAATTCATTTATCTTACTTTCAATTTTTAAAACGTAATTTTGTTTTTTTTTAATTTATTTATTTTTAAATTGAAGGGTAATTGCTTTACAGAATTCTTAATTTTGTTTTGTAGTGATATAAAATAGTTATGAGATTCCAAAGGCAAGATATAGTCTTACAAGTCCTGCCACTCTGCCCTGTTTTGCCCTTTTCCTGCAGGCGATCCTTTTTCTTATTTTTTGGTTTTATTATTTTACTACATATTGTTCTAATGCTCACATTTATTCGCAGACATTTAAATAGATACAAATATATGCAATTGCATACATTCACTTTTGTCTTTCCTTTCTTAGATGACAGGTAGTTTATCACAAACATTTTTATATAATTTGCTTTTTTGCTTAAGAATATTTTGTGAAGACAATCTCATTGTAGCACTTAGGAATTTTCCTCATTCCTTTGAGCAACTCTGTGCCTGCATGAGTTTCCCATATCCATTTGACAGTCTCCTGCTGATGGACATTTGGGAAGTTTTTAGGATTTTGCAATTACTGATAGTACCATAGTAATTATTTTTGTGTCTGCGTTCTTTCCTGTTTCTGAAAGCTGCACGATGCACTTTTAAACTGAGTTGAGCTCCTGCCACCTCAGCTGCTGTGCTGGGGCTTCACAGGGCTGCTAGGGCCCGGGTGCTGGGCCTGTGGAAACTGGAAATCCTGAAGCCGGAAGTGAGGGGCGCGGAGCCTCAGTCTTGGTGGGGATCTGCCCAGCTGTGCTCCACTCGGCCTCGGCCTTTTCTCCTCTCCAGATCCGGGGCCACCATGTGGCCCAGCTGGACCCCCTGGGCATTCTGGATGCGGACCTGGACTCCTTCGTGCCCTCAGACTTAATCACCACCATCGATAAACTGGGTGAGAATCGACACCCTCTCCTGTTGCCCTGGCAAGGCGAGCCAGTGATGCCTGTGCCTGGTGACGGGCACCGAGCCTGCGGTGCCCCTGGTCTCGGGGCTCAGCCATCAGCCTGAGAGGCTTTCTTCTGACCCTTGCCCATCTCTGCGTCGGGTCCCTGCGAGGGAGGGCTCTCCATCCTCCCCCCGCTGGTGCACCCTCTCGGCAAGTTTGAGACGCCTGTCCAGGCCCTTCCTTGTGATGCCAGCTCGGTTCTAACTCTCGCGCCCTGTGTCCTGTGGACAGAGGGCCCTTGGCCTTTAGGCTGGACCTGGGGGGAGGGTTCTGGGGGCACTGGTAGGAGGTCTAGGGCTGCAGCTGGGCTCACCTGCGCCCCACCTCCCTCCCCCCTGTGCTGCCCGGACTCTGCCCCACGGGCCTCCCAGCCTTCTACGACCTGCGGGAGGCTGACCTGGATAAGGAGTTCCAGCTGCCCACAACCACTTTTATTGGAGGCTCCGAAAACACCCTTTCTCTACGGGAGATCATAAGGCGCCTGGAGGTAGGCACGGGCAGGCGTGTCGGGCACACGTGATGAAGCTCTCCAGCGTGCGTTGGAGGGAGGGCGGGCACTGCCTTTCCTGTTCCAGGCCCTGAGGCTGCCCGTCTTCTTCCTGGCTCCTCGTGGCGTGCTCCCCTGTCCCCACAGAGCACATACTGCCAGCACATTGGTCTGGAGTTCATGTTCATCAACGATGTGGAGCAGTGCCAGTGGATCCGGCAGAAGTTCGAGACCCCGGGCGTGATGCAGTTCTCCAGCGAGGAGAAGCGGACCCTGCTGGCCCGGCTGGTGCGCTCCATGAGGTCAGGCCCCCAGCACCTCCCTGGGAAGCCCCAGTGGCTGGGGGTCCTGCTCCAGGGCTGTCTGAGACATCCCAAGCCCTAGCTGATGAGGAGGTACCTGGCAAGTGAAGGCAGGGCTGGGTGGGGCTCCAGGAAATGACCCTGAACGAGGATGGAGTGACATAAAGATGTCCCTGCGTGGAGTGAGTGTAGCAGGGACTTCCTGCAGGTAGGGCAGAGCTGGACTTCTGTGAAGCTGTGTCTGCCCAGGACCGTGGGGCCCTGGAGGAGCCCCTGGCCCAGCTGCTGGGAATAAAGTGGCTCCCTGAGCAGTGACATGTGGGCTGGAATTTGAATTGAGCCGTGGGGAGGTCTTGGGAACATGATGAGAGAGCTCCAGGGCACATGTGTGCTGGAGGGCAGTGAGCCGAGGACAGTGGGTTGACTAGAAGGGGCAGAGAGGGTGGTTCCTGGGAACGGATGCAGCCAGAGGCCTCTGGTTAAGCTGGGAGGAGCCTCAGCCTCCCCCAGACCTGTGCTCCTGGCTGGGGGGCATCGTAGTGTCTGTGCCAGGCCCTGGAACATGCAGAGAGATGTGACTTCATAGCTTCCCCATCCTGGCACCCTACTCCAAGCCCTCAGGAAGAGCCCCCACGAGCCCCTGCCTCTCCACCCTTTTCTTCCCCTCCCCAAGCAGGTTTGAAGACTTCCTGGCCAGGAAGTGGTCTTCTGAGAAGCGATTTGGCCTGGAGGGCTGTGAGGTCATGATTCCGGCCCTGAAGACTATCATCGACAAATCCAGTGAGATGGGGATCGAGAACGTCATCCTGGGGATGCCGCATAGGTGGGTCCTCCCTGCCGCAGCCTTGTGCTTCTCCCCCAGGCCTGGCAAGCTGAGATGGATGTGAGGCTTTGAAAGTCAGAGTAGGGGTGGTGTTGGGACCTGAGGGTCTGGAAAATTCTGAGTCCCCAGGCCCTGGCTTGCTCATCACAGGAAGAGCCGAGCGCGTGGCCGAAGCCTCTGGAACCGGGCTCTCTTGGGCTCAGTTTCTCTCTCACCATGCTGCCGCCAGCCCCAGCAATACTGAGACGACAGAAGGGGCTATGTCATACTACTTGAGGTTCCTGTGGCGTGGCACAGCCCAGAAAAGTGAGGGCAGAGCCTGGACACATGGGCCGGGGCTGGCCTCACCTGGTGGGAGGTCTCTGGAGGTCAGCTGACTGTCTCTTTCCCTGGCTGCTAGCTGACCACTCAATTCCCTGGGACCTTGATAAAGACTTGGAAGGTTGGCCCGGCCACTGGGCAGTTAGCTCTGAGCTGGAGCCTATGGGATAGTGAGGAATATAGCAAGGCAGCCAGGGGTCCTACTGAATGGCAGGGATAGGACATGCTGTCTGTCTGAGGGGCGAAGCCTCGGTATTTCCCACGCCTATTTCCAGCTGCTCACAGGGGGGCCAGGGGCATCAGGATGAAGTGTGAGGAGGGTCCCCACCCGTGGGCTGGCCTGCCAGGAGTCCAGGCCTTGTCTCACAGGCTCTGTGCCCTAGAGGGAGCA
This sequence comes from Oreotragus oreotragus, assembly GCA_006410675.1. NCBI lineage: Eukaryota > Metazoa > Chordata > Mammalia > Artiodactyla > Bovidae > Oreotragus > Oreotragus oreotragus. Next base: position 61,131 of record SJYX01008949.1, read on the forward strand.
GAGAGGACCCCGTGGTTTCAGGATGGCATGGCTTCAGTAGAACTGTGGGCGGCGGGGAGAGAACGGTGCTGGGCCGCCAGGCAGCTCTGGGACTCCGTGATGGCGCTGCACGGGCCCCTGGCCTGTGGAGGCTTCTCGGGGCCAAGGACTGCCCTCGGCCAAGCCTCCGTAGTTGAGAAGGGGCCTCTGAGGCCTGAGAGCTTTCCCCAAAGGGGCTGAGGGGTGTTCATCTGGTTCCTGTGTCCACACAGCCCTCCCTCCACAGAACAAGAGAGAAGCCCCCCTGAAGAGGGCTGCCCTTCCGTCACGGGCCCTGGGGGGCTGGGGGTCACGCCAGAGTGTGTGCAGGCCCGGGGCTGGCGTCTGCTGCTGGGCTGGGAAGCGAGTTCTGAGCCACGCCTTGTGCCTGGTTCAGGTGTCCACCCCTGCAAGTATTGCCCCATGATGGCAAGTTCAGGCTGGACTGGAGAATCCCTGGACCTAGCTGCTTCCCCACAAGCCCCCTGGACACCCCCTCCCCACCCACCGGGCCTAAGCTCGTCTGGACAGGTCCTCTGGTGACTCCTAAGGGCAGAAATGTCACGTCTCCTGTATCCTGCTCCAAGATGCCGCTAGGCTGGGCTGGGGAGCCGTGTGGGAGCGGTTACGTTGCGTTAGCAGGTTGGGGGTCAAGATTCTGGGTTGGGCTCAGCTTTTGGGTCAGGGAGGGGGTGAGTGGACACTCGGCCATGAGGCTGGGTGGCTCCCTGCTTGTGAAGGCCTCCTGAGCCTGAGGGGTGTGGGTGTCTGCTGGCCAGCTGGAGCTGCTCACATGCCTTGTAAATTGAGACAGGAGCAGAGGGCTGGGCTCCCAGTGCCCACGCCGTTCCTGCTGGGTCCTAGGTGGGCAGGGAGCATGGTTATGCTGAGGTGTGTTGAGGGAGGTGGCCTCTGTGCCAGGTGAGAGCCCTGTCCCGTCTGGCCACAGGGGCAGGCTGAATGTGCTGGCCAACGTTATTCGCAAGGACCTGGAGCAGATTTTCTGCCAGTTTGATCCCAAGCTGGAGGCGGCGGACGAGGTGGGTGCCAAGTGTGGGCACCGGAGCCCCTGGAGAGCTGGGTATTTGGGAGATGGACAGACATGCAGAAGAGTGGGAGAAAGGCCAGGGGTGTCAGTGTGAGGCTCCTGAGGTGCTTATCTGGGACTCCGTGATGGCGCTGCACGGGCCCCTGGCCTGTGGAGGCTTCTCGGGGCCAAGGACTGCCCTCGGCCAAGCCTCCGTAGTTGAGAAGGGGCCTCTGAGGCCTGAGAGCTTTCCCCAAAGGGGCTGAGGGGTGTTCATCTGGTTCCTGTGTCCACACAGCCCTCCCTCCACAGAACAAGAGAGAAGCCCCCCTGAAGAGGGCTGCCCTTCCGTCACGGGCCCTGGGGGGCTGGGGGTCACGCCAGAGTGTGTGCAGGCCCGGGGCTGGCGTCTGCTGCTGGGCTGGGAAGCGAGTTCTGAGCCACGCCTTGTGCCTGGTTCAGGTGTCCACCCCTGCAAGTATTGCCCCATGATGGCAAGTTCAGGCTGGACTGGAGAATCCCTGGACCTAGCTGCTTCCCCACAAGCCCCCTGGACACCCCCTCCCCACCCACCGGGCCTAAGCTCGTCTGGACAGGTCCTCTGGTGACTCCTAAGGGCAGAAATGTCACGTCTCCTGTATCCTGCTCCAAGATGCCGCTAGGCTGGGCTGGGGAGCCGTGTGGGAGCGGTTACGTTGCGTTAGCAGGTTGGGGGTCAAGATTCTGGGTTGGGCTCAGCTTTTGGGTCAGGGAGGGGGTGAGTGGACACTCGGCCATGAGGCTGGGTGGCTCCCTGCTTGTGAAGGCCTCCTGAGCCTGAGGGGTGTGGGTGTCTGCTGGCCAGCTGGAGCTGCTCACATGCCTTGTAAATTGAGACAGGAGCAGAGGGCTGGGCTCCCAGTGCCCACGCCGTTCCTGCTGGGTCCTAGGTGGGCAGGGAGCATGGTTATGCTGAGGTGTGTTGAGGGAGGTGGCCTCTGTGCCAGGTGAGAGCCCTGTCCCGTCTGGCCACAGGGGCAGGCTGAATGTGCTGGCCAACGTTATTCGCAAGGACCTGGAGCAGATTTTCTGCCAGTTTGATCCCAAGCTGGAGGCGGCGGACGAGGTGGGTGCCAAGTGTGGGCACCGGAGCCCCTGGAGAGCTGGGTATTTGGGAGATGGACAGACATGCAGAAGAGTGGGAGAAAGGCCAGGGGTGTCAGTGTGAGGCTCCTGAGGTGCTTTGGAGGAAGTGCTCTGATTTCGGATAACTAGGAGAATCCTTGGATAATCTGGGCCAACCTGCCATCTCCAGCCAGGGAAACTGAGGCCCAGAGAGGTGCAGGGGAGTGCCTGAAGTTACTCAGTTCAGCCCATGTGGCTGTGTCTCTGTGCCCAGAGTCCTGCCTGCCTGCCCGTAGGGACTCCTCACTCGCTTGTTTGCCCAGCACAGTGTTGGGAGGTCAGGACAGTTTCCTGCGCCCACTGATGGGCCGAGGGCACAGCTTTCCGCCCTCACCCACTTCCGGGTATGTCTGCATGTCCTGGAGGCCTCATGTCCCCTGCTTTTGTGCGTGCTGGGCCCTCAGCCATGTTGCCATCTTCGCTTCCTCTCTCTCGTTCACGTCCTGCCCATCAGCCCGTTTGGTGGCTTCCTGGGCCTCCAGGAGGACAGCTGTCTCTGCCTCCTCTGTGCTCCCTTTGCCTGAAGAACCGTGTCTGCTCTGGCCTTTTCCGTTTCTGTGTGTGTGTGTGTCTGTCTGTCTGTTTTCCCATCCAGGCTGGTGGCAAGGTGAGGGCAGGGGCCTTACCCCTGAAGCCTCAGCACCCAGTACTGGAGGATGCTTTGTTAAAATGAGCCACGTTAAATGACTGGTCTAGAACCATCTAGCACATTAGACCAGAGCAGGACTAGAACCCACATCTGCCGGCCCCCAACTCATAATCTTTCCGCCATCACGTTCATTTTGCTCAAGCACCTTCATTCTCTGAGTCTCACTTTCCTTTCCTGTAAAACGGGGATGAAAATTCCTGGTCCCAGAATAGGTTGTGAGCAATTACAGATGACATGAGTAAACTATAAAACCTGGCCGAAGAGCTCTTTAAGCAAATTTACTTTTTTCTTAATTGAAAAAGCAATGTGAGCATCATTTGAAGAGAAGATTTCATAGTAAGAGTGAGCCTCCCTTCTGAGACTACGTTCCTGCTCCCAGGAGGCTCTGCTCTGGTCAGTTTTCATGTTAAGGGGTGTGCTTCCAGAAGTGCTCCACGCAGTGCAAGCACATGTGGGCATCCAGCACAGCTCTATTGTAAGAGGCCGGGTGAGCAGCTCGAGGCGCCGCCGGGCACCTTGCTGGTCTCACTTAATGAGCCGTTCCCCGGGCTTCTGATGCCCCTCGGGTTGAGCATGAGGTGGTGGGATAAGTGTTTTTGCACACGTTTGTGTGCATTTTTAGATAGTGTCTGAGAAATGCCGTGGCTGAAGCTGAGGAGGCAGGACTGACTTGCCCTCCAAACAGCTTGCAGACAGCAGCAAGTCTGCCTGCTGTGTGCCTGAGTCCCAGGCCACGCCCCCCTTCCCTTACTCCATCCACCCTTTCCATCTTTGCCAGTGTGATGGGTCCAGAAGTGACTGCATTTGAACAGATTTCTCCGCTATGAATTTGAGTGTCTTCTCACGTCTTCAAGCGTGTGTTAAACCAAGGCTTTAAACCAAGCCTTTCCTGTGAATTCCTTTGCCCGGCCTTTGCTTGTTCTTCCCTGGGGTCTTGGTGAAAAGTGCTTTCCCTATTGAAGGAGTTAGCCCTTTGCTTGTGTTTGTGTGACATGGACCTTCTTCCCCCTTGACAAGCATATTAGATTTTGGCTGTCGTATCCCTTGTGGCTTCTGAGGCTTTTATGTCGTTTAGAAAGACTCCTTGCTCTAAGATCATAAAGTAGGTCACGTGTCCCCTGGCTCTGTGTTTTGTCTGCTGTTCCCCTGGCTCTGTGTTTTGTCTGCTGTTCCCCTGGCTCTGTGTTTTGCGCCCATTTTTCTTACTTTGGTGAAAGGAATTTAGCAGGGGTCCTGCAGCAGCGTTTTCCCAGAGGCCTGGCCCGTGGTCTTAACTCCAGTTAAGGGCTGTCCTTCATTTCTTGGCCTTCACTGTCGCTGGTTGGCCCCTTCCTAAGGGTGCCTTACCCGTGCCCAGCTCTGCCATCGTTCATGCAGAGAGTATGGGTGCTGATAATGTACAGGGGCTCTGATAAGGGGTCACGACCCAGGGAACCCGCCGGCCTTTCTTAGAGCAGCTGGAGGACCAGGGCTGGGGGAGGAAAGCAGGGGGGTGAGTCAGGGACAGCACGACTTTCCCAGGAGCAGACTCCGGGGGGCGTCCCAGCCCTGCATGTCTGGGATGGTGGGGACCTCATCACAGGCCGCCTCAACCTTCAGGGTTCCGGAGATGTCAAGTATCACCTCGGCATGTACCACGAGCGGATCAATCGAGTCACGAACAGGAACATCACTCTGTCACTCGTGGCCAACCCCTCCCACCTGGAAGCTGTGGACCCCGTGGTGCAGGGGAAGACGAAGGCGGAGCAGTTCTACCGCGGGGACGCCCAGGGCAAGAAGGTGAGCTCTCCTGGGCCCCGGGGACCTGGGTCCTGTGGGCTGGGCTCCTGAGGGGGGAGCTCCGAGGGGCAGACGCCAGGGTTGGGGCTGGGTGGCACAGGCTGGAGCATGGGGGCCCCTCCTGACTGATACCCTGTCCTGCAGGTCATGTCCATCCTGGTCCATGGGGACGCTGCCTTTGCTGGCCAGGGCGTGGTCTACGAGACCTTCCACCTGAGCGATCTGCCCTCTTACACCACCAACGGTACCGTGCATGTTGTCGTCAACAACCAGGTGAGGGCCAGGGCTGCATGCTGGCCCTGTCAGCCTTATCTGCTCCTGGATCCAGGCAGCACTCTGAGGAGCAGAGTGGGACCGTCCTGCTTCTAAGCCCACTGCTCTGCCGCTTAGCAGAGCGTGACTTCAGCAGGATGCCTGATCTCTCAGCCCTGGTTCCCTGATCTGTGGAACTGGGAGGAGTATCCACCTGTGGGTCTGCCTCTGTGTCTGTCTGTCTCTCTGTCCTTCTCTCCCCCATCCCCATGTATGTGCACACACACACACATATATGATGAAGCTGCAGGGCCAGAGGAAGATGGGTATAACCAGCGTCTACCCCAGAGGCTGCACATATAAAATTAGATGCTGCCTTTAGCTCCATGCGACCCAGTCTTAGAACACAGCACTCACAGCTTTTGCTTTTAAGGCAACTGTGGTTAATGACAGCTCGTCTTCTGAGCCTGTAAAGCCCTGGGTTAACGACTTTATCTGCATGGTCATTTAAGTCATTTAATCCTCACAGTGTAACCCTGTGAGGCAGGAATTTAGTGAGCCCTTTTAATCAGTGAGGAAGCGGAGGCTTTGGGAATTTAAGTGCCTGGCCCAAGGCTGTGGAGCTGGTCACTGGGGAGACTGGGTTTCATCCCAACTTCGGCTCCCTACTCCCACTGATAAAAATGATTGCAGGGGAAAGAGCAGGTGTGACTTGCCTGGTGTTGCTGCTGTCCCCGTGATTTCAAGGTCACCCACTGCTCCCTGGTCGTGTCCCCATCACCTCCCGGCCACACCTGATGGGTCTCAAGGCAAAGGCACCCCTTCCCCAGCCGCCAGGCCCCCGGCCTTCCAGGCGGCTGCAGCTGCCCAGCTCTCAGGCCCTCCTGCTTCTGCAGATCGGCTTCACCACGGACCCCCGGATGGCCCGCTCCTCCCCATACCCCACCGACGTGGCCCGCGTGGTCAATGCACCCATCTTCCACGTGAACGCGGATGACCCAGAGGCTGTGATATACGTGTGCAGCGTGGCAGCCGAGTGGAGGAACACTTTCAATAAAGATGTCGTGGTAGACCTGGTGGGTGTGGGGGCCCCGGCTGGGTGGGCTCGGCTGTCCCTGCTGTGCCAGGCTCTCCAGGGCTGCAGCATCTTCAGCGGTCAGGGCTGGGCAGCAGGCTTAGTGCCACTGGGTGCAGTCTCTGCAAAGGCCTGGGGGTGGGCATTTGGTGATGGGTGATCGTGAGGGCTGGTGAGGTTTTGAAGGGTGTGGCCTGCCAGGTATGCCCCCGTGGGCAGTGACTGTGTCAGCCACACTGCCTGGGCACAGGGTCCCACCCTCTGCCCCTGCAGGTCTGTTACCGCCGGCGTGGCCACAACGAGATGGATGAGCCCATGTTCACGCAGCCTCTCATGTACAAGCAGATCCACAGACAGGCGCCTGTGCTAAAGAAGTACGCAGACAAGCTCATCGCTGAGGCCACAGTCACCCTGCAGGAATTTGAGGTGGGCCTCGTCAGCGCCTTGCCGGAGCCGAGACTCCGAGGGGGCTGCTGATGTGACCAGCCCAGGGCTGGGTGCTGGCAATTTAAAGAAGCGGCTGGTATCATCCTTGTCCTCAGCAGCCCCAGTTATCAAGGGGGACAGAGGACCAATGACACTTACAGCCTGGTGGGCTGCAGCCAGTGCGGCGGTGCCTGGAAGCCCGTCCTCAGGCAGGAGTCCAGGAAGGCTTCCTGTGGGAGGTGGCCCTGAGCCGGGAGTCCAGGAAGGCTTCCTGTGGGAGGTGGCCCTGAGCCGGGTTGTCCCGTGTTTTCTGTGGACATGCTGGCCCTCCCTCTTTCAGCTGCTCTGAGAGCAAAGACCATGAGTCGTTCCTGGGTTCCCACAGGTCCCTTGCTGAGTGCGATCCCGTGGACTCTTCCCAGGATCCCCTGAACTCTGGGACTTTAAACTCTGGCCATAACGTCCCTGTGGGTTAGGGGAAGACCATTCCTCTAGAGCACAGTCAGAAGGACATCACTCAGCCTGTGATGGCCCAGGGCGTCATTGCCTCAGTCCAGGCCTTCACCCTTATTTCAGGAAGAAATCGCCAAATATGATCGGATCTGTGAGGAGGCGTATGGCAGGTCCAAGGATAAAAAAATCCTGCATATAAAGCACTGGCTGGACTCTCCCTGGCCTGGTGAGTGAGCCGCGTGTGGCTGAGAGCCCCTGGGGCTGTGGGAGAGGCAGGCCTCTGAGTCCTAGGGAGATGGGCTGGTCCTGGGAACTGAGGCCCCACCGCCTCCCAGAAGTCACAGAGTCTCTGCCTTCTCAGGCTTCTTCAACATGGATGGGGAGCCCAAGAGCATGACGTGCCCAGCCACAGGTGTTCCCGAGGACACACTGACCCACATTGGTGAAGTGGCCAGCTCTGTGCCCCTGGAGGACTTTAAGATCCACGTGGGTGAGGTTGCTGTCTGGCATGGGCCACTGTCCCAGACATCAGGCCCCAAGGAAGGTGGTGTCAGGACTCAGGGGGGCCCAGCCTCATCCCTGCTTGGCTGTGGGTAGACCAGCTGAGCTCTCTGTGCTTCCTTCAAGCGCGTGAGGGATCTGTGATAATAACTCTTCAGGTGAGCAGATGTGGGCGCCATGCTCCCCAGTGAGTGCCGCTGACAGGCCTCCATGGACACCTTGGGTCACCCCCCTGGATCAGACAGGAGGGGGCAGTTGGGTCTAGAATGCTGCGGGGCAAGTGTGCCAAACTGGACAGATGACAGAGGGGGACCCTGGTCTAGTAGGTGGCCACTGGCTGTGCTTCCTGGCTGTGCTTCCTGGCTGAAGCTGTTGTGGCCTCCACCCAGGCTCCCCTCGGGCAGCCTGAGGAGCCCCGTGGTGGTCCTGGGGCCCCCGTGCACCCTCTGAGCAGGCTGTGGGGCCCCGGCTCTGTGCGCAGTCACAGCAGGTCTGTGCGGGTGTGGGGCCGACGGCAGGCCAGCCTGGGCCAGGTGCCTGGGCTCAGATCCAAGCGCCTTCTGTATGAGGGTGAGTGAATGACTTCCCTCTTCTGAGCCTGTCTTCTCATCTGAAAGGCAGTGAAAGTCGGTACCTGCGTTTCATTGGAGAAATGTCCCCCGCTCAGCGTATGTGGCACGCACACGTGGCCGACGCTTACCTCCTCCTTCCCGCAGGGACGGAGGCGGTGGGAACATACGCGCGGGCCAGCCTAGTACCTTGGCTGCAGTGGTGGGGCTGGAGGGGGCTCCCCTGCGCCCTGCCGGGCCCCTGCCCTGGGGAGAGGGGTCCACAATGAATATGCTCACACCTGGCACGGGGCCCGGGGACCGTAGCTGTCCCAGGCGAGGTGGCCTAGCTCCTGCGCCCCTCAGGCTGGCCGTCCCCTCCCCCAGGCCTCTCTCGAATCCTGCGGGGCCGTGCAGACATGATCAGGAAGAGGACAGTGGACTGGGCGCTGGCAGAGTACATGGCCTTCGGCTCGCTGCTCAAGGAGGGCATCCACGTGCGGCTCAGCGGGCAGGACGTGGAGAGGGGCACCTTCAGGTGAGGTTGGGGGCGGAGGAGCCCAGGCCCTGTGGGCGCGAGAGCTGGAGTTCAGCTGTGCTGCAAGTCTCTCAGTTGGCCCAGGGACTCTGGGTAATCTTTTCAATGCGGGTTAAGAGGAAAGCTTCTTAGAATTGATTTTTTTTTTTTCAATCCCTTGCTGAGTGTTATGGTCTGGAGGAAAAGCCGCAACCATTGACCACTATGCAGGAAAGGCCCACTTGTGTTTTCCCAACGCCACTGGCAGGACAGCTGCCTCCACACAGCTCCACTAACTTGTGGCAAATCAAGGACAGGTCCAGGGCCTGGACCTGGAAATTGGTACACATTGATCTATACATACCCCTGAACATTAAATTCGCTGGTGTCCTAATCAGTATTTCCTCATCAGCCCTCAAGCTTGAAGGCTGGATATGTTTCAGGAATGACAGGTTAATAACTTGGCAATGTGAGTGATTGTTAACTCCAGTGTCCACAGATTGATTTGCTCATTGTATGTTTTGCTGAACTTCCTCAAAGGATTTTCCTTGTCGGACCAGGTGCTACAATGAGCTGCATCCGTGCCTCACTGAGGAGATGGATGTGGTATTTCTAGGCTCTACCCCCATGCTCCACCATTCAAAACTAAGGAAGGAAAATCTCAGAGTCAGAAGGGATTAAAACAGTTGATTGGCTGTTTGAGCCCTTCGAGTAGATCTGGAACACCGATGATTCAGCAAATGGAGAATAGCTCAAAGAAATATTTGTTCAGATAGCCAGGCCATCCGAAAGCTCCTGGGCCTCCTCTCCGCCCCCCTGGCGCCAGCATGCAGAGCTGACTGCTCTGCGTAAGCTCTTGGTTGGTGTCAAGTCTTGTGGTCATCAGTGGTCCTCAAGATCCTGTTTCCCTTTGAACTACTGTCAAGCCAACTCCCCACCGCCGTCTTTCTTGTTTGCAATTTAGAGTTCAGACGAAGACTTTACACTTGTTGGCTGTCCCCCTCACATTTCCTCTGCTTGGGACCCCAGGTGTTTGGGATCTCAGCTCAGTCTCTGCCATGTTAGTGAGTCCTGGAGATGTGGCTTCCAGAATTCAGTAGGCTGTCTATCCCTCCCTTGTCCCTGTCCCTCATCACTGCTGGCCCTGTTCCAGCCAGGGCTCAGGGACCCTCTCCACTGCCNTTGCCTGGAGAATCCCAGGAACGGTGGAGCCTGGTGGGCTGCCATCTATGGGGTCGCACAGAGTCGGACTCAACTGAAGTGATTTAGCAGCAGCAGCAGCAGCAGCAGCAGCAGCAGGGTTCCCTGGATTCTTATACCCAGTTCTTGTGAAGGCTAAAATACCTATATGACATTTGTGGAGAAGGCACATCTTGTATAGCATTTTTTTTTATCAGTGAAAATTCATTTTCACATGTATTAGACTAACTAGGCCTCCTGAATTAAGGCGACTGAACTGCTGGTAGTTGTGGCCTCTTGAGCAAAGACTTCTGAATTTCAATATGTTAACAAATCACTTCTTGAGTGTGTGTTCCTCATTGGATCACTTTAGGTGTTAACTAAATGCCCCTATTAATGTACTGGTGTATATCATGTTCTCTGTATGAAAGTATTTTAAAGTAAATTATAGAAAATATAACAGGGCCACTTGCATGATTTAAAATCAGGACCATTTGCATGATGTAGAATCACACTAAACCATACTCTTTTATTTGAGATACTTTATGCTCCTTTCCAAAGGGAATATAGCTGGTAGAGATACTTTTTATACTACTTTTCAACTGTGGGATTTAGCATTTAACCTTGTGGTTTACAAAGTACTATCTGGTCTCCTGCTCATGGTCCTGCCTTTCTGGCATAAAAAGTGCAATACAGCCAGGCTTTGAAATTCCTTGAGAAGACACCAGAATTTCTGGTTTTGCCTCATTCCTAAGGGAGGAGAATTATATCTTAAAACATCTGTATTCAAGTTGGAAAAAACTGCCTCTAAAAAAATGGGCCTACCGTTTGAGTCCTGGTACAAATATATTCTCCTATCTGAAGTATTGGGGATTGAAATGGTCCAGAGGCAAGGAAGGATCATTAGAAAGACACTGCTTAGTCTTACTAAGTCTTCTCAGGTTTTGGGTAGAGTACTTATTGATAATTCACTTTAAGTCCCATTGAATTCAGTTTGCTTTTAGCATTTGGGCAGTGCTATAGGACATGATGGGGGGCTTCCCTGGTGGCACAGAGGTTAAAGCATCTGCCTGGAATGCTGGAGACCCGGGTTCGATTCCTGGGTCAGGAAGATCCCCTGGAGAAGGAAATGGCAACCCACTCCAGTACTCTTGCCTGGAGAATCCCATGAAGGGAGGAGCCTGGTAGGCTACAGTCCATGGGGTCGCAAAGGGTCGGACACGACTGAGCGACTTCACTTCACTTCACTTCACTTCATAGGACATGATGTGGAATCATTACAGAAATTCTACTGGCTGCTTGTCCTAATGGAAGGCACCAACAGTCTCTGACACTACCTAGATTGTTAGTGCTATTAGAGGAATTGTTTTAGTGTGCTTTTTGCAGATTCTAGATCAACTAGAAAATTCATACCATTCACTCTGGTTCCAATATATCTCCCACACTGTAGAAAAGCTTCCAGAAATTGCTTCCCAACAGGTCATCTTTTTTAAAATATTAAGAATTTGGTCTGATTATAACAGTAAGTCATTTTCTTTGAAAGCAATTTTGGGGAAAAAACACAAAAATACAAGGAAAAAAACACCTAAAAATTACACATGAACATACTACCCAGAGATAAATTTTATAAATATTTTGGTATATTTCCTTCCCATCTTTTTTCCTATGTGTCTAAAAAAAAATAGAGTGCCTGAATCTTTATTTTTGTCTCCGCCAACCTCTGCCACTTCATGACAGATATAAATTTATATCTTTGTCACTTAAAATTATATCATTAACATTTCTCTAAATCATTTACTATTTTAATCATTATTTTTATGGCTGTCATGTGGATTGACTATAATTTTTGTTTTTTAGTTTTACTTCTTAATTATAAAATACGTAGTCTTAATAACCATTTAAGCACATATGGAAATATAATAAAGTTTAGCATTCTGTTCCCTTTTCTGTTGTTCCTATGCTGTGTGAGATAATCAGTATTAATTTGATGTGTTTCTTTCCATATTAATCTCAAGTTCATATAAATGTATACACATAAGACTTTATAAAAATAGAAATATTATACTAAAATATACAGTTATACTATACATATTACTCTGTAACTTGCTTTCTTAAACATAATTTATCATCAGAACCACTCCAGTTGAAGAATACAGAATCTAACTATAACTCCTTGTATCAGTCAGGGTTCAATAAGAGAAGCATAACCAATAAGAGATAAATTATTATTAAGAAATTTGTTATAAGAATTGCATTATGTGATTGTGAAGGCTGGCTAAGCAACTCCAGGCATTCAAGTTCAAACATCATGGGTAGGCTTGAACTTGTGGGCATAAAGCAAAGCTGTCTTTGGATAGGGCTTGTAGGTCTGAAGCTTGTAAGGCAAAATTTGTAAGGCTGAAGCAAGGCCTCAGCCTTGGTTTTTTAACTGGCAAAAACACCATGAGCTCTGTACTTAATTTTTTTCCTTTTATTTATTTGTTTTTTAATGTATTTATTTATTTTAATTGGAGGATGATTTAAAGGCACAATATACTAATCTTAGCTATAGGCTTATTGTTGTACAAGTTTCTAGGACTTATTCATATCTTATGTAAATGAAACTTTATAGCTATAGAAAAGCAGCTCCCCATTTTCTCTGGTGATTCTCTCTGGAATCACCATTCTGCTCCCTTTCTATGAGTTTGACTAGTTAAGACACCTCATATTCATGCAAATATAGATTTGTCCTTCTGTGACTACCTTATTTTAATTAGCAAATGTCCTCCAGATTTATCCATGTTGTCACATATGGCAGAATTCCCATTCTTTTTAGGGCTGAATAATATTCTAGTGTGTGTGTTTGTATATACAAAAAGATACATACCACATTTTCTTTATCCCTTTATCCATCCTCAGACATTTAGATTGTTTCAATTATCATGGCCTTTGGGAATAATGCTACAATGAATATGAGAGTACTGATATCTCTTCAAGATCCTGATTTCAATTATTTTGCACATATAGCCAGAAGTGGGATTGCTGGATCATATGGTAGTTTTCCATAGTGACTAAATCATTTTAATTCCTAACAGTTTACTGTGGGTCCAGTTTCTCTACATTCTTACCAATACTAATCATCTTTTGTTTCTTTGAGAATAGCTCTCTAAACAGGAGTGAAGTGATATCTTATTATGGTTAAGGTTTGGATTTCCCTGATAAGTAGTAATGTGGAGAATACTTTTATATACCTGTTGGCCATTTGTATGACTTCTTTGAGAACATGTCTATGCAAGTCCTTTGGCCATTCTTTTTAATCACTATATGTTTGTTTGTTTGTTTGTTTACTACTGAACAGAGAAGTTTCTTATATATTTTGAAAATTAAGCCCTTAGATATATGGTTTCCAAATATTTTCTCCCATTCCATAGATTGCCTTTTTTTTGTTTTTTTAAGAAAATTCTTGACTGAGCTCAGTGAACTTCAGTTTGTGTGTGTGCGTGCTCAGTCATGTCTGACTCTTTGGGACTCCAGGGACTGTAGACCACCAGGCTCCTCTGTCCATGGACTTTTCCAGGCAAGAATACTGGAGTGGTATAGGTTGCCTTTTTATATGTTGTTTCTTTTCTTTGCTGGCAGAATCATTTTAGTTTAATGTAGTCCCATTTGTCTGCTTTTGCTTTGTTGCCAGTGCTTTTGGTATTTAATAAATCATTGTCAAAAGATTTTCCCCCTCTTTTCTTCTAGGAGTTTTACAATTCCAAGTCATACATTCAAGTCTTCAGTCCACTTTGCATTGATTTTCATGTATGGCAAAAGATAAAAGTTCAGTTTCATTCTTTTGCATGTGGATATCCAATTTTCACAAAAACATTTGTTGAAGAAACTATTCTTTCCCCATTGTGTATTCTTGGCAGCCTTGTCAAAGATATGTTGACTGTATATTTGTGTGTTTATTTCTGGCCCTCTATCCTATTCTATTGATCTATATGTCTCTCTTTATGCCATACAATACTGTTTTAATTACTGTAGCTTCATAATATATTTTTAATCAGGAATTGTGAAGTCTCCAACTTTGCCCTTCTTTCTCAAGATTGCTTTAGCTATTATGAGTCTCTTATGATTCCACATAAATTTTAGGCTTGCTATTTCTGTTTCTGTAAAAAAAAAAAAAAAAACCATTGGGGTTTTGATAGAATTGCATTGACTCTATAGATAGGTTCAAGTCAGAATGGATATTTAACAATATTAAGCCTTCCACCATAAGAAAGGTAAACTACAAATCAATATCTGTAACAAAATCCATGGGAAAGTCCTCTAAATCACTGGGGAAAAAATTCAACANAAAAAAAAAAAAAAAAACCATTGGGGTTTTGATAGAATTGCATTGACTCTATAGATAGGTTCAAGTCAGAATGGATATTTAACAATATTAAGCCTTCCACCATAAGAAAGGTAAACTACAAATCAATATCTGTAACAAAATCCATGGGAAAGTCCTCTAAATCACTGGGGAAAAAATTCAACAATACAATAAGAGGATCAGACACCATGACCAAGTGGGATTTATCAGGGATACAAGAATGGTTTAACATATGTAAATTAATTAATGTGATACACCACACTAACAAAATGAAGGGGAAAGGTCACATGATCATCTTTATAGATACAGGAAAGTCATGTGAAAAAATTTAACATACTCTTATGATAAAAACTATTGACAAGGTATAGAAGGAATTTACCTCAACATATAAAGCATATATTGAAGGCACACAGGCTCATCAGTTCAGTGCAGTTCAGTCACTCAGTTGTGACNCGGGGCTTTGCCCCTAAGGGAGGGGCAGGCCACCCCTGTCCCATGGGGAGCCAGCTTGGAGGACAGGGGGTGTCCTGCTGCTCTTATGGAGCAGAGCAGCCATGTGGGTGAGGGTAGGAGGAGGGGTCAGACCTGGGTTTGCAGTTGCCCCTTGCTGACTGAGTAACCTTGAGGTTGCTTCTTAATATCTTCGCTCCTCACCTTCCTCTACATCACAGAGCTGCTTTCAAGATAGAGAATATTGTGTGTGGGGTCTGTAGAATGGTGTCTGGCACACGGGAAGCACTCAGCAAATGGTCCCTGCTGCAAGGAGGAACGTTCTAGAGAAAGAGCATCTTAACCTGGCCTTTTCGCTTTTTCCTTCTGCCCTATGTGTTCACACGTTTTCTCTGGCTGGACCCTCCTTCCTGCTCTCGTCCCACATTCCTTGCTTTTTCCTATGGTTCAGATTCTGGAGGTAGGGCGTCTCCTCCAGAAGTGCTCTAGACCCTGCCCTGAGCCCCAGGTCCCCATCTCGTGTGACAGACGCCCAAGCCCCCTGAACTCTGGCCAGCCTGGCCATCTGGCTTTTGTTCCAGGGCCCAGAGCACTCTTCAGCCAGGCCTGAGAGGTTCCTGCAGATGAGCAATGACGACTCAGATGCCTGCCCTGTGAGTACTGCCTGCTCCCCGCCCCTCCCCAGGACAGGGCCCCACGCTGCTCCTCCTGGCAAGGCCAGGATATGGGTGCCCCAGGCAGGTCACCTTCCGGCTGCTCCCCGCCCCTCCAGGCATTCACGCAGGACTTTGAGGTGAGGCAGCTCTCCGACTGCAACTGGATCGTGGCCAACTGCTCCACGCCGGCCAGCTACTTCCACGTGCTGCGCCGGCAGATCCTGCTGCCCTTCCGCAAGCCGGTGAGCCACCCGCGCTGGCCACCGCTGGGATANTCCAGGCATTCACGCAGGACTTTGAGGTGAGGCAGCTCTCCGACTGCAACTGGATCGTGGCCAACTGCTCCACGCCGGCCAGCTACTTCCACGTGCTGCGCCGGCAGATCCTGCTGCCCTTCCGCAAGCCGGTGAGCCACCCGCGCTGGCCATCGCTGGGATAACGCGGGGGTCGAGTGCAGGGCGCCCTGGCCGAGTGGGGGCAGGCCGACAGCCAGCCACCGGGTTTCCCTTCCAGCTGATCATCTTCACACCCAAGTCTCTGCTGAGGCACCCAGAGGCCAAGTCCAGCTTTGACCAGATGGTAACTGGTATGTGCCTGGGTGGGTTGGGGTGGTGGCTGAGGGGGGCCCGTGGGGCAGCCTCTGTTTCTGTGGCTCTGTTGGCCCTGCAGCTTCTGACATGGTCCCTGCCAGCAGCTGGATTGGGAAGTTGGTGCAGCGGCCAGATGTCTGGGCCTGCCTGGGTCACTTGGGCTGAGTACCAGGGTCAGGAGCTTGCACTGGCACCCCGCGGCTGCTCAGGAGGGCCGGCCTGGCTGCGCTGGAAGAGCTCAGAGGCTGGAGGCCTGCTGCAGCTCCACCTGGTTCATGGGAGGCCGGGTGTCAGCCATTCATCCATCGTTTTCATTCCTGAGCCCAACAGGCATCACCGGCCCTGGGGACCTGGCACCCCCTCCAAGAGCTCTCAGCCCTGGTGTTGGAACTGAGATGTGACCCAGTAGAGGATAAGGGGGGCAAGGTTAGGGCCTTGAAGCTGGTCACAGCAGAGCTGTCTGGGAACACGGTCCTGGACTGCAGGGGAGGGGCAGGAGCTGGTCCGGGGGCCTCAGCGCCGTGGGCCAGCGCTCCTTCTCACTTGCGCGTGTGTAGGCATCTCCTCCGATGTGGCCAGTGGCTGAGCCAGCAGAGCAGAGCCCTGGCATTGGGCTGGACCGCCTGGGCTGAACACTCAGTGCTGGTGGGGCTTGGCAGCCCGTGAACCCTCTGCCTCAGGGCCCTCACCTGGGATGCAGTGACCCCACAGTAGCTTCCCCTGGCACCAGGCATGAGATCAGGAAGGGAAAACGGGTGGGACTCAGCTGGGAGCTGGGCTCTGGGTCTGAGGGAGGAAGAGCTGTGCCAGGGTTTACTTTCCAGTCTGATGGTTGGGGGGTCGAGGGTGCCCGGGAGGTGGGCGTGACTGGCTGGAGAGCAGGTCTGGGACCGACAGCAACTCTGTAGATGGGCATGTGATGCCCCCTTCCCGGTCCCCTCCAAGGGCCCTCCCCGTCAGCCCGCATCACTTTAAGCTTGGTGCCCCACGGCTTCGCCCCTGGCTGCGGCTGCCGTCTCCACTGCTCTCCCTGGCGCGTCTCAGGGTGTCCGCTATCTCCTGTGCTGTTGTTTGGCTCAGGAGGTTCATGGTGCAGATCTCAGTCTGGGGCATGGCTCGGTGGCCAAGGAGAGCCTGGAGGAGCCAGGAGTGTGGACTTGATTCCCAGGCCCTCTTGGGGCCGACGCCCCTTCCATGTCCTGTGGGTCCCCAGGAACCAGTTTCCAGCGGGTGATCCCTGAGGATGGGGCTGCGGCGCGGGCCCCTGGGCAGGTGCGGCGGCTCATCTTCTGCACGGGCAAGGTGTTCTATGACCTGGTGAAGGAGCGGAGCAGCCGGGGCCTGGACGAGCGCGTGGCCATCACACGCCTGGAGCAGGTGCGCCTGGGCCCCTCAGCTGCTCAGCCTGGTGGGTAGGGCCCAATCGCCAGCCCCCTGGCTCCGGGCACCATGCCAGGGCTGGCGCCAGTGAGGAGGGTGGTGGCTGCTCTCTGGGGGCCTGTCTGTGGGTGTGCCCCCTTCTGCCCCTCTGTGGGTGTGCCCCCCTTCTGCCCCTCTGTGGGTGTGCCCCCTTCCGCCCCTGTCTCTTATACACATCTAGATGTGTATAAGAGACAGCCACAGCACGGCCCAGTGCATCATCGGCCAGTTCATCAGCACCGGTCAGGCCAAGTGGGTTCGACACAACGGCATCGTGCTGCTGCCCCCTGGCATGGAGGGCGTGGTGAGGGCCGCCCTGGGAGGGCTGCGGCTGGCCTGGGAGAGGGCGGCTGGACCCGTGGCCACCTGCAGAGTCAAGGGGTTGTGTGCCTTCCCGCCCCTGGGAACCGCACAGGACGCAGGTGGGGCCTGCGTGGGTCTGTGTTAGCACTACCGAAGACGATGCTGCTGCTGTTGTAGGTCAGACGCGGGAGGGACGTGTCCGAGTGCCTGCTGTGTGCCGGCTCTGCTTAAAACCTTCTCTGCGTGTCAACTCCTCCAGTCCTTACAACAGCCTAAAGAGGCAGATCCTGTTCCCACTTGCCAGATAAGGAAGCTGAGACGCAGAGAGGTAGAATAGCCTGCCTAAGGTCACACGGCTAGCCACTGAGATTTGAAGCTCTGTTGTTGGGGGGCCACATGTCGGGGAGAAGGAAGACATGCAGGTCATCAGGGGAGGGGAGGGAGCGCATCGTGAGGTCCCACCCTGGGGGCTGTGTGGCCTGACCAGGTAGAGCACGGGTAGGGCCTGGTCACTGCCTGGCTGCACTGGATGCCCTGCTCAGCCTGGACCGGTCATACGCTCAGGGGTCGATCAGCACTGCTCAGAGCCAGCTCTCATGGTGCTGGGCGCTTCCCATGCCATGTGTTGTCCTGTGGCGTCCTCACCAGAAGATCGGTTCTGTTCCCATCTCATATGCGAGGAGAGAAGTCCTGTGACTGCCCAAGGTCCCCCAGTTGTAGAGGTAGCTGGCCTCTCACCTGGAGCCAGGCTGAATGAGGAGCTGAGCTGGCCTGGCTGCTACCTGTGGCTGTGGGTCCGCGGGGCTTTGCCCCTAAGGGAGGGGCAGGCCACCCCTGTCCCATGGGGAGCCAGCTTGGAGGACAGGGGGTGTCCTGCTGCTCTTATGGAGCAGAGCAGCCATGTGGGTGAGGGTAGGAGGAGGGGTCAGACCTGGGTTTGCAGTTGCCCCTTGCTGACTGAGTAACCTTGAGGTTGCTTCTTAATATCTTCGCTCCTCACCTTCCTCTACATCACAGAGCTGCTTTCAAGATAGAGAATATTGTGTGTGGGGTCTGTAGAATGGTGTCTGGCACACGGGAAGCACTCAGCAAATGGTCCCTGCTGCAAGGAGGAACGTTCTAGAGAAAGAGCATCTTAACCTGGCCTTTTCGCTTTTTCCTTCTGCCCTATGTGTTCACACGTTTTCTCTGGCTGGACCCTCCTTCCTGCTCTCGTCCCACATTCCTTGCTTTTTCCTATGGTTCAGATTCTGGAGGTAGGGCGTCTCCTCCAGAAGTGCTCTAGACCCTGCCCTGAGCCCCAGGTCCCCATCTCGTGTGACAGACGCCCAAGCCCCCTGAACTCTGGCCAGCCTGGCCATCTGGCTTTTGTTCCAGGGCCCAGAGCACTCTTCAGCCAGGCCTGAGAGGTTCCTGCAGATGAGCAATGACGACTCAGATGCCTGCCCTGTGAGTACTGCCTGCTCCCCGCCCCTCCCCAGGACAGGGCCCCACGCTGCTCCTCCTGGCAAGGCCAGGATATGGGTGCCCCAGGCAGGTCACCTCCCGGCTGCTCCCCGCCCCTCCAGGCATTCACGCAGGACTTTGAGGTGAGGCAGCTCTCCGACTGCAACTGGATCGTGGCCAACTGCTCCACGCCGGCCAGCTACTTCCACGTGCTGCGCCGGCAGATCCTGCTGCCCTTCCGCAAGCCGGTGAGCCACCCGCGCTGGCCACCGCTGGGATAACGCGGGGGTCGAGTGCAGGGCGCCCTGGCCGAGTGGGGGCAGGCCGACAGCCAGCCACCGGGTTTCCCTTCCAGCTGATCATCTTCACACCCAAGTCTCTGCTGAGGCACCCAGAGGCCAAGTCCAGCTTTGACCAGATGGTAACTGGTATGTGCCTGGGTGGGTTGGGGTGGTGGCTGAGGGGGGCCCGTGGGGCAGCCTCTGTTTCTGTGGCTCTGTTGGCCCTGCAGCTTCTGACATGGTCCCTGCCAGCAGCTGGATTGGGAAGTTGGTGCAGCGGCCAGATGTCTGGGCCTGCCTGGGTCACTTGGGCTGAGTACCAGGGTCAGGAGCTTGCACTGGCACCCCGCGGCTGCTCAGGAGGGCCGGCCTGGCTGCGCTGGAAGAGCTCAGAGGCTGGAGGCCTGCTGCAGCTCCGCCTGGTTCATGGGAGGCCGGGTGTCAGCCATTCATCCATCGTTTTCATTCCTGAGCCCAACAGGCATCACCGGCCCTGGGGACCTGGCACCCCCTCCAAGAGCTCTCAGCCCTGGTGTTGGAACTGAGATGTGACCCAGTAGAGGATAAGGGGGGCAAGGTTAGGGCCTTGAAGCTGGTCACAGCAGAGCTGTCTGGGAACACGGTCCTGGACTGCAGGGGAGGGGCAGGAGCTGGTCCGGGGGCCTCAGCGCCGTGGGCCAGCGCTCCTTCTCACTTGCGCGTGTGTAGGCATCTCCTCCGATGTGGCCAGTGGCTGAGCCAGCAGAGCAGAGCCCTGGCATTGGGCTGGACCGCCTGGGCTGAACACTCAGTGCTGGTGGGGCTTGGCAGCCCGTGAACCCTCTGCCTCAAGGCCCTCACCTGGGATGCAGTGACCCCACAGTAGCTTCCCCTGGCACCAGGCATGAGATCAGGAAGGGAAAACGGGTGGGACTCAGCTGGGAGCTGGGCTCTGGGGCTGAGGGAGGAAGAGCTGTGCCAGGGTTTACTTTCCAGTCTGATGGTTGGGGGGTCGAGGGTGCCCGGGAGGTGGGCGTGACTGGCTGGAGAGCAGGTCTGGGACCGACAGCAACTCTGTAGATGGGCATGTGATGCCCCCTTCCCGGTCCCCTCCAAGGGCCCTCCCCGTCAGCCCGCATCACTTTAAGCTTGGTGCCCCACGGCTTCGCCCCTGGCTGCGGCTGCCGTCTCCACTGCTCTCCCTGGCGCGTCTCAGGGTGTCCGCTATCTCCTGTGCTGTTGTTTGGCTCAGGAGGTTCATGGTGCAGATCTCAGTCTGGGGCATGGCTCGGTGGCCAAGGAGAGCCTGGAGGAGCCAGGAGTGTGGACTTGATTCCCAGGCCCTCTTGGGGCCGACGCCCCTTCCATGTCCTGTGGGTCCCCAGGAACCAGTTTCCAGCGGGTGATCCCTGAGGATGGGGCTGCGGCGCGGGCCCCTGGGCAGGTGCGGCGGCTCATCTTCTGCACGGGCAAGGTGTTCTATGACCTGGTGAAGGAGCGGAGCAGCCGGGGCCTGGACGAGCGCGTGGCCATCACACGCCTGGAGCAGGTGCGCCTGGGCCCCTCAGCTGCTCAGCCTGGTGGGTAGGGCCCAATCGCCAGCCCCCTGGCTCCGGGCACCATGCCAGGGCTGGCGCCAGTGAGGAGGGTGGCGCCAGGGCCTGTCTGTGGGTGTGCCCCCTTCTGCCCCTTCTGCCCCTCTGTGGGTGTGCCCCCCTTCTGCCCCTCTGTGGGTGTGCCCCCTTCTGCCCCTCTGTGGGTGTGCCCCCTTCTGCCCCTCTGTGGGTGTGCCCCCTTCTGCCCCTCTGTGGGTGTGCCCCCTTCTGCCCCTCTGTGGGTGTGCCCCCTTCTGCCCCTCTGTGGGTGTGCCCCCTTCTGCCCCTCTGTGGGTGTGCCCCCTTCTGCCCCTCTGTGGGTGTGCCCCCTTCTGCCCCTCTGTGGGTGTGCCCCCTTCTGCCCCTCTGTGGGTGTGCCCCCTTCTGCCCCTCTGTGGGTGTGCCCCCTTCTGCCCCTCTGTGGGTGTGCCCCCTTCTGCCCCTCTGTGGGTGTGCCCCCTTCTGCCCCTCTGTGGGTGTGCCCCCTTCTGCCCCTCTGTGGGTGTGCCCCCTTCTGCCCCTCTGTGGGTGTGCCCCCTTCTGCCCCTCTGTGGGTGTGCCCCCTTCTGCCCCTCTGTGGGTGTGCCCCCTTCTGCCCCTCTGTGGGTGTGCCCCCTTCTGCCCCTCTGTGGGTGTGCCCCCTTCTGCCCCTCTGTGGGTGTGCCCCCTTCTGCCCCTCTGTGGGTGTGCCCCCTTCTGCCCCTCTGTGGGTGTGCCCCCTTCTGCCCCTCTGTGGGTGTGCCCCCTTCTGCCCCTCTGTGGGTGTGCCCCCTTCTGCCCCTCTGTGGGTGTGCCCCCTTCTGCCCCTCTGTGGGTGTGCCCCCTTCTGCCCCTCTGTGGGTGTGCCCCCTTCTGCCCCTCTGTGGGTGTGCCCCCCTTCTGCCCCTCTGTGGGTGTGCCCCCTTCTGCCCCTCTGTGGGTGTGCCCCCTTCTGCCCCTCTGTGGGTGTGCCCCCTTCTGCCCCTCTGTGGGTGTGCCCCCTTCTGCCCCTCTGTGGGTGTGCCCCCCTTCTGCCCCTCTGTGGGTGTGCCCCCTCCCCGGCTGTGCCCCTCATTCTCCCTGCCCGCCCCAGATCTCTCCGTTTCCTTTCGACCTGATCAAGCGAGAGGCAGAGAAGTACCCAGGCGTGGAGCTGGTGTGGTGTCAGGAGGAGCACAAGAACATGGGCTACTACGACTACGTCAGCCCACGCTTCGTGACCATCCTGGGCCGGGCGCGGCCCATATGGTACAAGGCCGGGTGTGGGGCTGCCCGCCACCCACCCCCCGGGTCTGCCAGGCCCCATCCTGGGCGGACCTGCCCCATTTGCTGTGTGACCCGGCACCTGCCACTGCCCTTCTCCGGGCTGTATTGAAAACCGAGGAGCTGGGCCCCTAGTCCCTGCTGGCTCTGGGACTGTCAGTGACAGAGCATCTTCCCCATTAGGGATCCTCTTCAATATGGCCTTATGGAGAGCAAGCCTTTGTTCTGAGGCCAGAACTGAACTAGAGAACCTCCTGCATGTCTGAGATCGCCTACCTTTGATCTTAGGCCACTGACTTAGCCCCTTGGAGCCTCAGGCTCGTCATTCCTGCAGCTGGGTGATGATAAGCATAGACCCTACGCGGCCCTAGAGTAGCCGCGAAGCCAGCCCAGCCCTTCCCATGAGCTTGTCTCTCCCCCTCCAGGTATGTTGGCCGAGACCCAGCGGCTGCACCAGCCACAGGGAACAGGAACACTCACCTGGCGTCTCTGAAGAAGTTTCTGGATACTGCCTTCAATCTCCAGGCCTTTGAGTACGCGGCCCTAGAGTAGCCGCGAAGCCAGCCCAGCCCTTCCCATGAGCTTGTCTCTCCCCCTCCAGGTATGTTGGCCGAGACCCAGCGGCTGCACCAGCCACAGGGAACAGGAACACTCACCTGGCGTCTCTGAAGAAGTTTCTGGATACTGCCTTCAATCTCCAGGCCTTTGAGGGCAAAACATTTTAGAGCCTGTCTGAGTCTTGCTGTGGGGTTGCCTGGGGACATGGAGGATGTTAGGGGTTGGCTGGCTCTGCTGCCCAGGAGAGAGACTGTCAGGAGCCCCAAGATAAAACCTATGCATCTGGTGATTGAGGCCCAAATGTAGGTACCACCAGCTTTGGTATTAAGCCATCTTGGGCCTTTGTGTTTATTTCAGACTCTCTTAGGGCTGAGAAAGCCAGAGGTGTCTGATCGGTGGCTGCAGCTGTGGAGTGTCTCCCCGGCTGCCCTGGTCTCCAGGCTTTATGTGGCTTCTCCATCTGTGTCATTCACATCTGTAGCCAGCCAGCCAGCCAGCCACCGAGGAGCCCCTACCTTTGGTCTCTCTCCAGCCCGGCAGACTTGGCTGTTGCTCACCCTGCCGTTGTTCATCTGTAGATTCAAACACTGTTCTCTGTTGTGCTCTTAGAAATAGAGATTTTAGCAATGACAACCAGGTGAAGCAAAACCATGCCAGGTGATTTTTATGGGCTCTGTTTTATGGGGCGTGTCATAATGAGATATGTCAGCTTCTGTGTGAAATATGGTCATATTTACCATGTACCAAAGTAGAAAACCAAATAACAGAGAAATTAAAAGCTGCTTAAGGGAGACTTCCTGTTGTCACTTCTTGTTGTAGAGTTGGGGGCAGGGGCAGATGGATTAGGGAGAGTGGGAAGAAAGAGAAACGAAAGGGCAGACTCACCCTCCTGTGGGCAGACTTCCCTTTGGGCATCAGGCAATGGTCACAGACACGTTGGCACCTCCACTCCTTAGCCTTTTGCTGGTTTTGCGTCGCTGCAAAGATGCCAGGGAAGAAGCGGCACAGGAAGGATGCTTTGCTTCCTACAGATCATTTATTCCCTTATTCCCTTCTCAGAGCAGTTCTGTCTGGGTGCTGGGATCCAGGGTGTAACAAACACGTGTCCTGGAGCATAGCGGGAAAGACGTTATAAACGGTTCACAGTTGGCTCTCCATACCCATGGGTTCCACATTGATCCAAGTATGCATCACAAATACTTGGGGGAAAAAATTCCAGAAAGTTCCTAAAAGCAAAATTGGAATCTGTCAGGCGCCAGCTACTATGCTACAGGGCATTTACATTGTGTTTACAATGGTTTCTTGGCATTTACACCTTATTAGGTATTGTAAGTAGAAGAAGGCAATGGCACCCCACTCCAGTACTCTTGCCTGGAAAATCCCATGGATGGAGGAACCTGGTGGGCTGCAGTCCATGGGGTCGCTGAGAGTTGGACACGACTCAGTGACTTCACTTTCACTTTTCACTTTAATGCATCGGAGAAGGAAACGGCAACCCACTCCAGTGTTCTTGCCTGGAGAATCCCAGGGACGGCGGAGCCTGGTGGGCTGCTATCCATGGGGTCGCACAGAGTCGGACACGACTGAAGCGACTCAGCAGCAGCAGCAGCAGGTATTGTAAGCAATCTAGAGATGAGTTAAAGCCTATGGGAGGATGTGTGTAAGCCACATGCAAACACTGCACCATTTCATATGAAGGACTTGGGCATGTGTGAAGCTTGGTGCCTTCAGGGAGGTCCTGGAACCAATCCCCCATGCACACTGATGGACAACTGTAATTCCCTGAGTCATGGGTTATGTTGGAGGTAAGTGCAGAGGACTGTGGGAGTCAGGGAAGGCTCCCTGGAGGAGATGGTGTTTAAAGGAAATGTCCTACGGGAAAGCTGGAAGAGATGATCCTCTTCTGGAGCAGACCCAGAAATACTGATCATGGGGTTGGGGTGGGGAAACCTGAAGAGAAAGAGCAGTCTGAAGTTGGAAGACAGAGTGTTAAAATTCCATCTGCTCAAATCCAGTTTCTTGGAGTACATACTGAATCCCACTACAGGAGCATTCTAAGTGACACAAAATAAAAACAATTAGAGCTGCCGTTGATAGTACGTGTGTCCTGGGGCCTCTGCTGGGGCTTCTCCATATTTACTAGATATTCTTTACCCTTTACCATGGCTTTGCCTGCTGGGAATGTGCCCATTTTACAGATGAGGAATATTCATGAACCTTGAAGGTCATTCGCCAAGGCTACTTGGCCTCTGTCTGTAAGGATACATTACTTCCCTTGGAAAATGGCCTCTTATTCCTGGCCCTGTGGAGATCTAGTGGTCTGGGGTCCTTCCCTGCAGTTGGGCTGTGGCAGTGGGTGGGATGCATCCTCTGAGGTCCCTGGCCTGGGACAGGAGCCCTCATGCTCTGGAGCTGCCTGGTATAAACTGCCCCTCCTCACTCTCCGTATAGGGAGGCTGCACACAGGCTGGTGGGGACCAATGGCTGAGGCTGCTGAACTGAAGAAAACCAAACACATGAAACGAGGCTCCAAACTTTACAAAGATAACTAATGCTAGGAAGTAAAACGGAGCTCATAGAACAAAGGCTTTATGTGAACTGTAACAACGTCAGAGAGCAAGGATGATCTTGCTCCTATGAAGCTATAACAGACTATTAAAGAAATAATCAGATGTTTAGAAAATACCAAATATTGCCAACACAAAAACATCAATAGATGCGCTGAGTGATTTCTTTCATTGTGAGCCATGTCAATTTTGTCAATACCCTTCAGAGTTCAGTTCCAGAAAAGAATAGCTGATTGGCATTTCTTGGGTCATCTATATCTTTCTTGGAGTAATTTGACTGACAACCTGTCCAAGACTCTGCTCAATGAATGGAAGAGGAACTAGAAAATAAAATTGGGGTGTGGCTTCTAGAAGAGGGGAATATGGATGTTGAATGGAACAAATGATAGACGGGCATCTGCTCTCCCTGCCCCGAGGCGGGCATGAGAACAGCAACCGTTAGTGTGTATCAAGGACTTTCTCTGCGCCAGCCACTGCCCTCAGCCTCGCCCCCCGCCAATGTCACCTCTGGATTCTCACCGTGCCCCTTGAGAGGCATATCACTTTCACACTGGCTGTTAAAATGTTGAGGGTCAGAGAGGCTGAGTGACTGTCCTTCGGCCACTAGCTGGAGTTCCCATCCGGCGGGCTGGGGTCTGGTGTCCTTATCCTGCGCCAGGAGCCGCGTTGCTGTCTGGGCGCGGGGGCTTCTTCCTAAGGGCGACTCAGAATTAAGTGAGGCACTGCAGGCGAGCCCCTGGCACAGCGACCCACCCAGAGTGCTTGCTCAGTGTCTCACCGGGTGGGTCAGAGCGGGGCTAGTTGAGCTCGTTGCGTTTTCTTCGTACGTGGAAAGTGATCGGAGGTGATGTGAGGTATTGTTTCTTTGAATACCCAAGGAAACTTTCATACTAAGATTCTCAAGAGTTGGAGGACAGAGTTGAGTTGCATTACAAATCATCTGTCTCCCATGCTGTTTATCACCTCTCTTTTCCAGCTGAAGTGCAAAGTGAAAAATACTCATTTCCTTTTCAGAACTGCTGGACCCAAAAGAAAGGCCAAAGAAACAGACGCTCTGCTTTTCTGCAGAGGAACTTAAAAACCAAACTTCATCTTTTTCCTGATGGGAAACGTAATGTATGTCCTTTGAGTAACAGTGAGACACTCCAGATAATAATAAAGGATAACAATCCCGAACATTTCCAGACAGATTCACGGTGTGCCAGGATCTGGGCTCTGCTCCTTATTTTCTTTCATTTTGATCCTCATAGTAGCAACATGCTGCTGCTGCTGCTAAGTCGCTTCAGTCGTGTCCGACTCTGTGTGACCCCATAGACGACAGCCCACCAGGCTCCCCCGTCCCTGGGATTCCCCAGGCAAGAACACTGGAGTGGGTTGCCATTTCCTTCTCCGAAGCATGAAACTGAAAAGGGAAAGTGAAGTCACTCAGTTGTGTCCGACTCTTAGCGACCCCATGGACTGCAGCCCACCAGGCTCCTCTGTCCATGGGATTCTCCAGGCAAGAGTCCTGGAGTGGGGTGCACTGCCTTCTCCGAAGCTGTTATTACCACCCCCATTTTGTAGATGTAAACACTGAGAATTGTGGGACTGAGTAATTTCTCAGCCACAAAAATCCTGAGGAGGGAGGGAGTGTCCTTACCCCCCGCTCTGAGTTTCCACCCTGAACCACGCTTATTGAGACCATGCTCTGAGTTTCATGCTTATTGAGTTGGTGGCAAAGAAAACAGCCATCTTTTTTTCTTTTTTTGTGTGTCCCCATCCCATTAAGTGATGCGCACGTTCCCGGCTGGCCAACCTTCAAAGCATTTTCTCAAACATACACGTGCCCGAGTTCACTGTGTTCAGTAAAGGAATCGGGGGCGTTTTTTGGTTGAGATCTTACAGCCTGTAGGAATGTGCTTAGACCACTCCAGGCTGCATCTCTGGACACCAGGCCGGGCATCCCTCACTTGACTAGCAACTCAAGCTCCCTGGGAACCAGCAACAATCACTGTGACCAGCTGAACCAGTCGGGAGATGGAGTGATTTCCCCAGACGTATCACCATTACAATCATCTTTCTCAGGCAAAACTCCACAACACATATTCCTGTTTCGTTGCCGAAACCCCTGATGTGTTCTGACAGCTTTTCGGTGTCTGATGACGTGAGTCCCGGTGTCCCAGTCGCCTCGGCTGCCTCGGCCTGTCCCCACCGCACGCGGCTCGGCCATGCTGCTCTCTGAGCTGCTCCCGGGTCACGAAGGCAGACTGGGCTTGAGTCCTGACTGCGCAGCAGCCTTGGGGCCACAGGCTAGTTGCTTTACTCTCTACAACAGTGTTTTGTGTTTTCTTCAGTGGCTTAGTTTAAGATGTTTCACTTAACCTCTCCAGAATCTGTTTGTTGTTATTTTTAAATTTATTTTCATGGAGGATAATCACTTTACAATATTGTGACGGTTTTCTCCCTTTATCAGTATGAACTGACCATAGGCATACGTGTGTCCCCTCCATCCGAACCGCTCTCCTGCCTCCCTCCCCGCCCTCTCCCTCCAGGTTGTCCCAGAGCCCCGAGTTTGAGGTCAACAGTGTCTTAAGGCTGCGGCCAGCAGGCTTGGCCGCTGGCAGCTTGTTGAGAACTCACTAACATCCCTGAAGAGCTCGGTAGAGTTTCCTAGCCCGGAACGGCTAACGGGGAAGCCCGGCGGCCTGCAGCCCATTTTGGCCCGGAATGGAGACGAGGCGGAGGAGTTCGCTGTCTGAGGATAAAACAGGAAAGTGCTTCTGCCAGAAGGGTGGAGGCAGAGACCCTGGGGGTCTGAGAGGTGCTGCGAGGAGGGGGTTGTTGCTGAGGGCCTTGCAGACAAACATGAAGAAGACGGAAGACCCCAGCCCCTTGCTGGGAGAGACAGAAGGCCTCCTTCTCTCCCTGAGGAAGCGTCCACTGTCTGACTTTGTGCACGGCTACCTCTAGGCACGCGGAGTATTTGGGGGTGGCTGAGAGGAGGGTGGTGAGGCCGATGGGCAGAGGGGCCCATGGGGGGACAAGCGGTGGGCAGGGCTGAGCAGCTGACACACCAGGGGAGGACGAGCGGCGTGTCGACTGTGGACTCAGGTCCCCGGCTGGGGCGGGGGCGCCTGGCGTTTCGGGGAGCGGCCCCCGTCCCCACAGGCCCTGCAGCTGCTCCGAGTCGCGCCCGTTCAGTCCTGCCTAGCGCCGTGCTGTGTCTGGTGGCTGACGTTTTGGTGCCACACTGACCTAAGAGAAGCCCGTCACTGCCCCCGAGGGTGTCCGCTCTGATTAGCCGCTGTGAGTTTCAGCTGCCGCAGAGCAGAGCCTGGGATCCCAGTCAAACCAAGAGCAGGGGAGGGGTGAAGCCCTGGCAACAGGGGGTTCCTGGAAGAAGGTGGAGGGCAGGCGGCAGGAGTGGGCAGGCGCTGCCCGCCGCAGTGGCCGCAGCGCCTCCGCTCCTCCAGGGACCCGGAGCTCTCCCCGCTCCCGAGAACCCCGGGAGACACTTTTCTCCGGCAGGTCCACGGACTCCCCAGAGGGAGATGCTAAGAAATGGTCAGCAGCAGTGTGTACTAAGCACATTTCTCTGAGGCATTTAAATGCTTTCCCAACATGCTTTATTAAGCGAGAATGCCACACTCCCCCTTCAGCAAGGGCTGACCGCTGACGGCGGGGCCGTCGGTTGTCAACCAGTGTGTCATCGGGAGCTGGCTTTCTGGGTGACACTCACCGCGCCAGGCTCTGGGGCAGGAGGCACAGAGACGTGAAAGGTGGCAGGGCTGCTGCTTTGAGGAGCTCTATGACCTTCTTGGCGCTAGTCATAAAGCACCCATCTGTCAGTGCAGGAGACATAAGAGACGTGGGTTTGACCTTCGGGTCGGGAAGATCCCCTGGAGTAGGAAGCGGCAGCCCACTCCAGCACTCTTGCCTGGAGAATCCCATAGACAGAGGAGCCTGGCGGGCTACAGTCCACGGGGTCACAAAGAGTCAGACACGACTGAGCGATGAGCACTCACACGTACGAGATGCTCTCAGGAGTCAGACACACACAGACACAAGATGCTGGGCGTTTGTTCAGAGGCTACGGAGAATGAAGGCTGCGGGGACCGCGGGAGGGCGCCCACCCGGCTGCTGGGGAGACGTGGTGCGGGAAGGGGATGAGAAGGGGGCTGTCTGGGGCGGCAGCATTTACCAAGGCCTACGGACCCGGAGGGCCTGGTCTGGTCGCTGAGCGCTGTGGAGCGGACAGCAGCCGAGTGGAGAGGGCAGTGAGGCCCACATCATGAGGGGCTCCGATGCCCGGCTGAAGAGTTCAGGCTTCATCTTAAAGCCGTGCAGGGGTGTCCCAGTCCCGGCTCCCGGCTGTGAGCCACAGAGCTGACTCTGCTGAGACAGATTCAGAAGGAAATGTGGGAGGAGACCCAGGGAGCTCACAGAATTGCCAGAAAGGCTGAGAAAGCTGGCTTAAAAAAAAAAAAAAAAAAGGGACAAGACTCCAAGCCAGAGAAAGAGCTCAGGTCACACAAAAACCAGGCCTGGGAGGACGTGGCCGCTGAGACGGTGGCCTGTGCCACTAGCCTCACCGGTCGCTGGATCCTCTGGTTGGCATGACCGCCCTGCTGCCAGCAGGAACCGGATGTAGCTGCCACAGCTGGGGCCACAGAACACTGTGTCTGTACTCTATCCTGACGCCAAGAGGTTGAGAGTCAAGGGCTGGGTAAGGCCTCCAATTGCCCAGGTGTGGGTTTCCTGCCCATCAATTCTCGGCTTCCACCAGGGCCTGAGGGTGGGGATCTCCAAGCACAGCGTGATGCTGCGCAGCCCAAACACACATTTCGGCAGCGGTGCAGAGAGCAGTTTCCAGGAGGGGGTAGTGGAGACAGAATCACAGAAGAATCTAGTGAAATAGTCTAGGCAAGAGATGTTGAAATTCCCAACTAGGACAGAAGCGCTGTCGAGAAAAGGGCAGATCGGCAGTGTTTCAGAAGCGGAAACAGAGGTGGCGAAAGAGTAACTGGCTGTCCCCACGTTTCCAAACTGAGTAAGGAGGTTGTTGACCGTAACTTCAATTACTGTGGGGAATCCAGCTGGAGAAACAGAGTCAGGGAGCAGATGTGTTGGGTTTACTACAGCTGGTCTGTGAGTTGCTGGAGATGCTCACAAGATGTGGGACAACTGATGGGGTTTTGTTTTCTTTTTTGCTACTCAGCCTCTATGTATTCTGGAAACAGGTCCTCTCTTTTCCTTTTGGGAAACTGACCTCTTTTCCACGCACAGTCCCTTGGGTTTCAACAGGCTTGGGTCCCCCTCTTCTCAATTTCAGAAACGTGCATGTCTTCCAGGCCTAATCAACCCAGGTCACTGTGGTTAATTCAGAAATGGACACACAACCCAACCTGAGCCAGTGAGAGTCAGGCCCTCAGGCTTTCACTGGAACATTTGGGAAGGTAAAATTTTCTTCTACTAGGGCTGTTCTGCTACTGAGAGGTCAGCCTGCAGCAGCTGGTCATCCTGTCACTACTCTGGGTCAGCTTACGTGAGAATGAAGCCAACACAGAAGAAACCAATCACAGGAGATGCAGACAGGGCCTTCTGCCACTGATTGAGCACTGGAGTCCAGCCAAGCTTGAAGCTGCACGTGTCGTTTTCAGTTAGAGGAACCAATATACTTCCTATTTTCTCAAGCCAATTGTACTCGGCTTAAGACATCTGAAGATGAAAATTTCCTGATTTTAGACCACTGGGATTTGACATCTAGTGCTCAGCAAAGAAAGGACTGGGAAAGATGGGTATAGCAGCAACTGTGAGTGTGACCCTAGAGAGTGAAGGGAGAGAGGACCACGGACAGAATAACTCTGTCGCTGTTCACTCACCAAGTGGTGTCTGACTCTGCAGCCCCATGGACTGCAGCACACCAGGCTCCCCTGTCCTTCACTACCTGCTGGAGTCTGGTCAGATTCATGTCCGTTGAGTCTGTGATGCTATCCAACCGTCTCATCCCCTCTGCTCCCTTCTCCCGCCCTCAGTCTTTCCCAGCATCAGGGTCTTTTCCAATGAAACGAGTCAACTCTTTTCATCAGGTGGCCAAAGTATTGGAACTTCAGCTCCAGCATCAGTCCTTCCGATGAATGTTCAGGGTCGGCCTCCTTTAGGATTCACTGGTTTGAACTCCTTGCTGTCCAAGGGACTCTCAAGAGTCTTCTCCAGCGCCACAGTGCAAAGGCACCAGTTCTCTGGTGGCTAGCCTTCCTTACGGTCCAGCTAGAATAATGGGGTGAGCCGATATGGGGAATGTTCTTCAGGTGTCAAGTCGTGTCTGACCTTTGCGCCCCCAAGGACTGCAGCACCCCAGGTTTGCCCGTCCTTCACCAGACTCCCGGAGTTTGCCCAAGTCCATGTCCATTAAAATATGTGGGTGCTGGTATAGAAATATGTTTAGAAACACTTCTAAATCCCGTCACAGTTATACACAAACAAGTAATCTTTCTTATAATGTGCTAATGCTTGTAGCAGATTGAGACACATTTTATATAACATACTTAAAAACACCAGACTAGTGTTATTTTGTATTTCTACAGAAAACCACTGAGACACTATTGGATGTTTTGGAAGCATTTTTCAAAACCAGAGAAAACAGAAGCCTCTCTGAAGACAGTTTTCAGGAAGGCACACACTATTCAAATGCCACTGGGTGCAGGCACGAGTGCAACCCCCTGTTCACTGCAGACAGGGCAGTAATCAGCAAGCAGCCCTGGGTATTTCTTCACGTGAATCATGGTCTTTAGAACATTTAACTCATTTAACCCATTTCCCCAGCGGTTCTGAATTCCTAATGAACATTTAACTGACTGGAACATTTTAAAGACAAGAATCTGTCAAGCCTTGGAGCCTGCTCACCAGCTGCTATGAGCCTTCTTTGATGTTATTTAGGCTGCTACTTGATTTTGGTGAACTCTGAAACTTGTTGCTCAAGCCTGATTTATTTTATATGCGCACTTTAACGGGATTATTGTTGAAGCAGACTCGCAGGAGGTCGGTTTGGGGAAAATTACAAAAATAGCTTGAGTCTCAGTCCAGCAATGGGAGGGGGTGAGGCTGAATGCTTAGGCTGAGGACAGGGGCTCAGCCTCCAGACGTAGCCACCTCTCACCTGTGCGAGAGAGCCTGGTGACTCCCTCACCTCCTCTGAGACTCAGTCTTCCTGCCCAAGAAGGGAAAATGCTATGTAGGGCTGTATAAGGGTCTTTTAAGGGTGAGATGAGATCAGCTACAACAGGAGGTTAGAACAGTATATGGCACTTGGCAAAGGGTAAATAATTGATAGATGTCAGTAAAGAAGCCCAAATTTTGTCTTTTCCTATTTTTTATTGTATAATAATAAAATAGAGCATACTGATTTAAAAAAAATCAAACATCAGTTCAGTTCAGTTCAGTCGCTCAGTCGTGTCCGACTCTTTGCGACCCCATGAATCGCAGCACGCCAGGCCTCCCTGTCCATCACCAACTCCCGGAGTTCACTCAAGACTCAGGCCCATTGAGTCAGTGATGCCATCCAGCCATCTCATCCTCGGTCGTCCCCTTCTCCTCCTGCCCCCAATCCCTCCCAGCATCAGAGTCTTCCAACGAGTCAACTCTTCGCCTGAGGTGGCCAAAGTACTGGAGTTTCAGCTTTAGCATCATTCCTTCCAAAGAAATCCCAGGGTTGATCTCCTTCAGAATGGACTGGTTGGATCTCCTTGCAGTCCAAGGGACTCTCAAGAGTCTTCTCCAACACCACAACATAGAAGTATATAAAGTAAAAATAAAAATTTCCCTCCTATCTATTTGTCTTGATTGCAAGTGACCCGGGGCAAGATTCCTGACATATATTTACTTGTGCAAATCTGTGTACACGCAGTATATACACACCATGCAACTGGTCACATATATGTGATACGGACATCTTTACAGAAGCAACACCTATAGACAGATAGAGATAGTATCTTCTTTTTAAAGCTGTTCAAATAGTTTGGAGCGAGGAGGTAACTGACTTTTTTTTTGGTAATGGTTTTATAAACCACAATAGATGTATAATCATATGTCATACAATTAACTCATTTTAATGTATAAAATTCAGTGGTTTTTAGTATATTCATGGACTTGTATAGTCATCACCACGATCAATTATAGGATTTTTTAATCATGTCAAAAAGAAACCTCATAGTTTATCAGCTCCTCAATTCTGTACACCCTCCCTTCCCCTCCAGGGTCTGATGGAGCCACTAATCTGCTTTCTCTCACTGTGTGCCTATTTGGATATTTCATACAAGTCAAATCATTTGTTATGTGGTATTTTATAACTGGCTTACTTCACTTAACATAAATATTTTCAAGGCCATTCCCTGCTGCAGCATGTACCAGTATTTTGTTCCTTCCTATGACTGAACAATATTCCACTGTATGGATATACCACAGTTTGTTTATCCACTTATGACCTGATGGACATTTGGATTGTTTCCAACCTTTGGCTATTATGAATAAATGCTATGAACAATCATAGGCAATTTTTTGTCAACATGTTTTCATTTCTCTTGGGAGAGGAATCGCTGAGTAATTCTATGCTCTACTTTTTAAGGGACTCAGTTCAGTCGCTCAGTCGTGTCTGACTCTTTGTGACCCCATGAATCGCAGCACGCCAGGCCTCCCTGTCCATCACCAGCTCCCGGAGTTCACTCAGACTCGAGTCCATCAAGTTAGTGATGCCATCCAGCCATCTCATCCTCTGTCGTCCGCTTCTCCTCCTGACCCCAATCCTTCCCAGCATCAGAGTCTTTTCCAATGAATCAGCTCTTCGCATGAGGTGGCCAAAGTACTGGAGTTTCAGCTTTAGCATCATTCCTTCCAAAGAAATCCCAGGGTTAATCTCCTTCAGAATGGACTGGTTGGACCTCCTTGCAGTCCAAGGGACTCTCAAGAGTCTTCTCCAACACCACAGTTCAAAAGCATCAATTCTTCGGCGCTCAGCCTTCTTCACAGTCCAACTCTCACATCCATACATGACCACAGGAAAAACCATAGCCTTGACTAGACAGACCTTAGTCGGCATCAGGCTGTTTTTCCAAAGTAGCTGCACCACTTTGCTTCTCACCATCAGGGCACAAGGTTCTGTCTTCTTTATATCCTCACCACATGTGCTGATGCTCTGATAACAGCCTGATGTATGTAAATGACATTTCACTGTAGTTTTGATTTTCCATTTCCCGTGATGGCTAATGATGCTGAGCTTCTTTTCACATGCTTGTGTCAGGCATCTGTTCATCTTCTTTAAAGAAATGTCTATGCAGATCCTTTTTCCATTTTAAAACTGGGTTGTTTGGTTTGTTATTGAATTGTGAGAATTCTGTATGTATTCTAGATACAGGTCTTCTAACAGATGTATCATTAAATTTCTTTCCTCCTATTTCTGTAGGTTATCGTTTCACTTTCTTGATGCCATCCTTTGAAAGACAAAAGTTTCAAGTTTTGATGAAGAGTAATTTCTTTATTTTTTTCTTCATTGCTTGTGCCTTTGGTGTCATATCTAAGAAACCATTGCCTTATCCAAGAGCCACGAGGATTTGCCCTTGTGTTTTCTCCTGAGGGTTTTATAGTTTTGGTTCTTACATATGAGTCTTTTACCCATTTTGAGTTACTTTTTATATACAGTGTGATGGCAAGATCTAACTTCATTTTGCATGTGTTGTCCAAGTGCCCCGGCATCATTTCTTGACGTGACTGATTTTTAGACCTGCCTCCACCTGAAGGCAAACTCTCTCTTTAGTTCAGGGAGTTTTTTAGCTGATTCCTGTTTGTTGTGTTGGTAACAACCCTCTGCTCTGTTGGGATCTGGTTTTTCTGTCAATCTAAACCCAGAAGCGTTATTTTTTTTAATGTTATTTATGTTATTTTTATTTAATGTTATTACATACAGATTCAAATACACAAATAAAAAGTAAAAAGCACGCCTAGTGAGGCAGCCTTCCTCTCCTGCTCCCCATCGGCAGCCCCAAGCCTGTTTCTTGGTATTTCATGCAGATTCAGTGTATCTACATATGTTCTTTCTCCCTTTTTCACAGACTGTAACAGTGTGTACACTCTCATGAGCCATGTTTTTCATGCGATTTTTGCCTTAAATAATATAGTCTGGAGATTGTTCCATAAGAGTGCTCCAAAGATCTCTCTTGGTCTTTTTTGCAGGATGAGCAGGCTTCCACTGTCTGAATGAACTGTGGCTTATTAACCGATCCCCTGTTGGTGGATATGGGGCAGCTGCCAATCTTTTCTTATCACAAGCCATGCTGAAAGGATTTTTTGTACATGTAAACATTTGTATGTGTATAAGTGAGAAAGTCATGTGCACCAACATTCATTGCAGCACTGTTTACAATAGCCGGGAGGCGGAAGCAACCTAGATGTCCCTCAGCAGATGAATGCATAAAGAAACTGTGGTACATATTAATATATACAATGGAACATTACTCAGCCATAAAAAGAAACATATTTGAGTCAGTTCTAGTGAGGTGGAGGAACTGAGAGCCTGTTATACAGAGTGAAATAAGTCAGAAAGAGAAAAACCAATACCTTATATTAGCACATATATATGGAATCTAGAAAAATGGTACTGATGAACCTATTTTCAGGGCAGGAATAGACACTCAGACATAGAGAACAGACTTATGGCCACAGCAAGGACAGGAGAGGGTGGGACAAATTGAGAGAGTAGCCTTGAAATATATACGTTGCCATATGTAAAATAGCTAGCTAACGGGGAGTTGCTGTCTAATGCAGGGAGCTCAGCCTGGTGCTCTGTGACAACCTAGAGGCGTGGATGGGGTGGGAGGTGGGAGGAACTGCAAGAGGGAGGGAGCAATATGGCGGAAGCCAGCACAACATTGTAAAGCAATTATCCTCCAATTAAAAATAAGTACATTTCTAAAAAAAATTATATGTGCACATGTGTATCTTTAAGATAAGACAAATCTAGCGAATCAAAAGATGTTTTAAAATTTTCACGAATATTGCCAGATACCTCTGCAGACGTTTTATCGATTTATACTGCTGTGGGACTGCCATAGCTGTCCAGTGTTTAAGACTTCAGGCTTCAGTGCAGCAGGCATCGTTTTGATTCCGGTCAGGAAATAAGGACCTTGCATGCCACACAGCATTGCCAAAAATAACAAAATCTTTATGCTGCCGCCAGCAACATACACATGCCTGTTTCCTATGTCCTTTTCAACTGGAAGGCTGTATCATTTTTGATGTCATAGCTCAGTTTTGATTTCCATTGATCTTATTGGGAGTGAGGTTAAACATCTTTTCCTGTGTTAAAGTGAGTGAAGTCGCTCAGTGTTGTCCGACTCTTTGCGACCCCGTGGATGGTAGCCCACCAGGCTCTGCGGTCCATGACCATCTATAATTCCTTTTCTGTGAATTGTCTCTTCGTGTCCTTTGCCTTTTTTTCTGTTCAGTTGTTAATCCTTTTCTTATTGATTTGGGGGAGCTCTGTATAGATTAAAGGTATCAATCGGAAAAAACTTTTCCATGTCTGTACTTTAACTCCTGATGTTAGTTGCATTTTAAAAAATACAAACAATTTTTATTCTTATCAGGTTCTTATCCATTTGTTTGTCTTTGGGTTTTGAGTCATACTTAGAAAGGGATTCTTCACGCCAAGTCTATAAAAAATTTCAAGTTTGTGATTTTATTTACTATATGTAAATATTTGCTCCATCAGGAATTTATTCTGGGATAAAGTTGAGAGGAATCTAGCTTTCTAAAACATTTTTAGAAGAAGTGCTCTTTTTTAAAAAAACTAATTTGAAAAGCCCTTTATCATACCTACATTCCTTTATCTATTTAAACTTTCTATTCTATTTTTGACTACAGTTGCTTGTACATATTTCAATGTAAACTTTATAATCGGTTTTCCTTATTTTCAAAAAACCCTACTGGCAAACATTACATTTCTAGATTAACTTAAGGAGAGTTGAATTTTTCTTTCTTGGCTGCAATATGCTGCTTGCAAGACCTAGTTCCTTGACCAGGGATCAAAATTAGGGCCCCAGCAATGAAACCACCAAGTCCTAACCACTGGACCACCAGGGAATCCCTGAAAGTTATTTTGTGATAAGTTTGCTTGGATATCTAGGAGGAGGAAGGAGATATAAGGAGAGGGGCTTTTGAACACAGCATGGGCATTCCAGGAGGTGGAAGGCAGAAAAAAAAGAGAGATGTGGTTTGCGTTGAGGAACTGTGAGAAGTATGGGGCTTTCCAATCTGGGGTATCCTATACCAGATTGCTCTGTGTGTATGATAAATTCTAGGTCAGTGATAGGACTTAAAAGGCATGAAGTAAAAGGCATGAATAAGTATAATGAATTCAGGGGATAACTTGTAGCCCAACAGTTGTAGTAGTTCAGAAATGCGTCTCTAAGTTTAAAAGTTTTAAAAGGAACACTTTATTAAAATCATAGGTGTGGTTCTTAAGCTAGGTTCCCCTATTCAAAAACACTCACGTTAGTAACATTGGTTCAACTTGCTAGGGGCTCACTTTCCTGGAGAGGATCAAGTGTGTGTTCCTCTTTGAGTGGCTATACAGACAGGTCCAGAGTGGAGACCAGAAGAATGGTAAGTGCCAACACCCTCTTCATGCAAGACTGACAGGCTAGGGGAGGCTTAGCCTGGACTGCGCCTGAGGCCCTCAGTCTATGATATTTAAGACCAGAGACCTCTGACTCCAGTCTCCTCCCGCAGTCTCTGGACTCCACTCCTAAGCTTTAATGGAACCCAGGGATGGTGCATTTTAACAAGTGCTTAGGCAATTCGCACCCAATTAGACCCTCTACACTCTGAGAAGAGGGGCCTGGGAGTTTATGGCAGAATCCACAGGTTGAACAAGTCTGCTATCTGACACGCCCTCTATAGGGTCTGCCTGCCCTCCTCCCTTTCTCCCCACTGTCCCCCATCTAGAATCAGCTACCTACCCAGCCAAGTGAGGATACTTTCACTGGCTTTTACCCAAAGTTTAAAAGACTTAATCATGTGAAAGTAAACTTGCTCAGTCGTGTCCGACTCTTTGTG
This sequence comes from Oreotragus oreotragus, assembly GCA_006410675.1. Lineage (NCBI taxonomy): Eukaryota > Metazoa > Chordata > Mammalia > Artiodactyla > Bovidae > Oreotragus > Oreotragus oreotragus. Next base: position 99,233 of record SJYX01008949.1, read on the forward strand.
ACCCCATGGTATGTAGCCTGCCAGGCTCCTCCATCCACGGGATTTTCCAGGCAAGGATACTAGAGCGGGTTACCATTTCCTTCTCCAGGGGAACTTCTTGACCCAGGGATCAAACCCAGGTCTCCCACATTACAGGCAGACTCTTTACCATCTGAGCCACCAGGATGAACCAAAGCGAAAGTGAAAGTCGCTCAGTCCTGTCCTACTCTTTGCGACACCGTGGACTATACAGTCCATGGGATTCTCCAGGCCAGAATACTGGAGTGGGGAGCCTTTCCCTTCTCCAGGGATCTTCCCAACCCAGGGATGGAACCCAGATCTCCCGCATTGCAGGTGGATTCTTTAGCAGCTAAGCCACAAAGGAAGCCCAAAGAAAGGCAATGCCAAAGAATGCTCAAACTACCGCACAACTGCACTCGTCTCACACGCTAGCAAAGTCATGCTCAAAATTCTCCAAGCGAGGCTTCAATAATACGTGAACCGTGAACTTCCAGATGTTCAAGCTGGATTTAGAAAAGGCAGAGGAACCAGAGATCAAATTGCCAACATCCGCTGCATCATTGAAAAAGCGAGACAGTTCCAGAGAAACACCTACTTCTGCTTTATTGACTATGCCAAAGGCTTTGACTATGTGGATCACAATAAACTGTGGAAAATTCTGAAAGAGATGGGAATACCAGACCGCCTCACCTACCTCCTGAGAAATCTGTATGCAGGTCAGGAAACAACAGTTGGAAGTGGACATGGAACAACAGACTGGTACCAGATCAGGAAAGGAGTACGTCAAGGCTGCATATTGTCACCCTGCTCATTTAATTTACATGCAGAGTACCTCGTGAGAAATGCTGGACTGGACGAAGCATAAGCCGGAATCATGTAAGTGTGGGTTTTTATTAAATGGATATGTGTGGTGTGTGCTGAGTTGCTTCAGTCGTGGCCCACTCTTTGTGTGCCTATGGGCCATAGCCCCCCAGGCTCCTCTATCCACAGGGTTCCCTAGATAAGGATCTGGAGTGAGTTGACATTTCTTACTCCAGGGGATCTGCCCACCCGGGGATCAAACCCGTGTCTCATATCTCCTGCATTGGCAGGCAGGTTCGTTATCACTAGTGGCACCTGGGAAGCCCTAAGCCTATACAGGCAAATAATTCTTGTATGTCTAACCCAAGGAATGGAGCCCAGAAACTGCTGACGGGAGGCCGCAATATCAGTGCATCCCTGGAGTCAGAGTCTTTGGTCTTAAATATTAGACATTGAAGGCATCAATAATGCAGGCTGGACTGAGCTTCCCCACAACTTGTTACTCCTGCATTAAGAGGAGTTGACACCATTCTTGTGGATCTCAGCTCTTGACCTCTTCTGAATAACTGCTCAGACGGGAACACGCATTTTCAAAAAGATCCATAGCTACGCAGCCAAAGGTAGTCCAATACCTCGCTTAGAGAAGGAACATTTCCTATCAGGAAACGACACCCTCCGCAGCGTCCTGCCCCTCTGCCCCATGGAGGGGAAGCCAGGGCCAAGGGCAGACATTGAGCTCCTTGCTCTGCTATTTCTTTTTACCAGCTTAGTGCCACTCAGCCTGGCCTGCCCTGACTGGCCTCTCGCAGGGTGACCTCTGGCCCCCACGGAGGAGAACACGGGTTTCCGCTCCAGACTCAGAACTTCAGTTCACATCCAGGACTGATGCCCTTGATCACACTGCCTCGCTGCGGCTGCTGCTGCTGAGTCCCTCAGTCGTGTCCGACTCTGTGTGACCCCATAGATGGCAGGCTCCCCTGTCCCCGGGATTCTCCAGGCAAGAGTCCTGGAGTGCGGTGCCATTGCCTTCTCTGGCCCTACCATACAAGCAACCACAAATAGACACTCTCCCATCAACAGGAGAGGAAGCCTGGCGTGCTGCAGTCCACAGCGTCACAAAAAGCTGGACAGGACCGAGTGGCTGGACAACGACAACATGAACTGTTGAAGAAGTTTGGGGAGAAAATCTCTTCACGCCTTATTGCCCGTGACCTGGGCTAGCTTTTTCTCGTCTTTTGCTGGATCTGGCCAGCTATGTGTTTCTTCTGGAAACCTCACGCCCGCCGGGTGTGCACACATTGTCGTTTGAATTATTCTCCTCTGTGGTGCCGCCCCCAAGCTGGGGGTGAATGTTTGGTGTGGGGAGATTTGAGCATCAAATCCCAGAATACTACCTTGCTTCTGAGGGTGTTCGGGATACTTTGGAGTCCTTCTCATCTTTCTGCTCAAACAGCCCAGTAGCTTACTTTGGAAACTCATCTGTGACACAGTCCTCTTGACAAGCTTTGCTTGTCAAGGTTTTAAAGGGTGAGCTCACCAAGAGACAAAGTACAGCCAGGCAGAAGCAGCCCCGGGTGCCCCCTAAAAAATCTCCATTCTTTAAAAAATTTTAAGGCTAGATGAAAAAAGCTTAGCAATTTCAAATTTTACTACAAAGCTAACAAGATAGTTCTATGCTTCGAATGGCACCCCACTCCAGTACTTTGTCTGGAAAACCCCATGGATGGAGAAGCCTGGTAGGCTGTAGTCCATGGGATCGCTGAGGGTTGTTGTGTTGGTAACAACCCTCTGCTCTGTTGGGATCTGGTTTTTCTGTCAATCTAAACCCAGAAGCGTTATTTTTTTTAATGTTATTTATGTTATTTTTATTTAATGTTATTACATACAGATTCAAATACACAAATAAAAAGTAAAAAGCACGCCTAGTGAGGCAGCCTTCCTCTCCTGCTCCCCATCGGCAGCCCCAAGCCTGTTTCTTGGTATTTCATGCAGATTCAGTGTATCTACATATGTTCTTTCTCCCTTTTTCACAGACTGTAACAGTGTGTACACTCTCATGAGCCATGTTTTTCATGCGATTTTTGCCTTAAATAATATAGTCTGGAGATTGTTCCATAAGAGTGCTCCAAAGATCTCTCTTGGTCTTTTTTGCAGGATGAGCAGGCTTCCACTGTCTGAATGAACTGTGGCTTATTAACCGATCCCCTGTTGGTGGATATGGGGCAGCTGCCAATCTTTTCTTATCACAAGCCATGCTGAAAGGATTTTTTGTACATGTAAACATTTGTATGTGTATAAGTGAGAAAGTCATGTGCACCAACATTCATTGCAGCACTGTTTACAATAGCCGGGAGGCGGAAGCAACCTAGATGTCCCTCAGCAGATGAATGCATAAAGAAACTGTGGTACATATTAATATATACAATGGAACATTACTCAGCCATAAAAAGAAACATATTTGAGTCAGTTCTAGTGAGGTGGAGGAACTGAGAGCCTGTTATACAGAGTGAAATAAGTCAGAAAGAGAAAAACCAATACCTTATATTAGCACATATATATGGAATCTAGAAAAATGGTACTGATGAACCTATTTTCAGGGCAGGAATAGACACTCAGACATAGAGAACAGACTTATGGCCACAGCAAGGACAGGAGAGGGTGGGACAAATTGAGAGAGTAGCCTTGAAATATATACGTTGCCATATGTAAAATAGCTAGCTAACGGGGAGTTGCTGTCTAATGCAGGGAGCTCAGCCTGGTGCTCTGTGACAACCTAGAGGCGTGGATGGGGTGGGAGGTGGGAGGAACTGCAAGAGGGAGGGAGCAATATGGCGGAAGCCAGCACAACATTGTAAAGCAATTATCCTCCAATTAAAAATAAGTACATTTCTAAAAAAAATTATATGTGCACATGTGTATCTTTAAGATAAGACAAATCTAGCGAATCAAAAGATGTTTTAAAATTTTCACGAATATTGCCAGATACCTCTGCAGACGTTTTATCGATTTATACTGCTGTGGGACTGCCATAGCTGTCCAGTGTTTAAGACTTCAGGCTTCAGTGCAGCAGGCATCGTTTTGATTCCGGTCAGGAAATAAGGACCTTGCATGCCACACAGCATTGCCAAAAATAACAAAATCTTTATGCTGCCGCCAGCAACATACACATGCCTGTTTCCTATGTCCTTTTCAACTGGAAGGCTGTATCATTTTTGATGTCATAGCTCAGTTTTGATTTCCATTGATCTTATTGGGAGTGAGGTTAAACATCTTTTCCTGTGTTAAAGTGAGTGAAGTCGCTCAGTGTTGTCCGACTCTTTGCGACCCCGTGGATGGTAGCCCACCAGGCTCTGCGGTCCATGACCATCTATAATTCCTTTTCTGTGAATTGTCTCTTCGTGTCCTTTGCCTTTTTTTCTGTTCAGTTGTTAATCCTTTTCTTATTGATTTGGGGGAGCTCTGTATAGATTAAAGGTATCAATCGGAAAAAACTTTTCCATGTCTGTACTTTAACTCCTGATGTTAGTTGCATTTTAAAAAATACAAACAATTTTTATTCTTATCAGGTTCTTATCCATTTGTTTGTCTTTGGGTTTTGAGTCATACTTAGAAAGGGATTCTTCACGCCAAGTCTATAAAAAATTTCAAGTTTGTGATTTTATTTACTATATGTAAATATTTGCTCCATCAGGAATTTATTCTGGGATAAAGTTGAGAGGAATCTAGCTTTCTAAAACATTTTTAGAAGAAGTGCTCTTTTTTAAAAAAACTAATTTGAAAAGCCCTTTATCATACCTACATTCCTTTATCTATTTAAACTTTCTATTCTATTTTTGACTACAGTTGCTTGTACATATTTCAATGTAAACTTTATAATCGGTTTTCCTTATTTTCAAAAAACCCTACTGGCAAACATTACATTTCTAGATTAACTTAAGGAGAGTTGAATTTTTCTTTCTTGGCTGCAATATGCTGCTTGCAAGACCTAGTTCCTTGACCAGGGATCAAAATTAGGGCCCCAGCAATGAAACCACCAAGTCCTAACCACTGGACCACCAGGGAATCCCTGAAAGTTATTTTGTGATAAGTTTGCTTGGATATCTAGGAGGAGGAAGGAGATATAAGGAGAGGGGCTTTTGAACACAGCATGGGCATTCCAGGAGGTGGAAGGCAGAAAAAAAAGAGAGATGTGGTTTGCGTTGAGGAACTGTGAGAAGTATGGGGCTTTCCAATCTGGGGTATCCTATNCAGACGGGGGCCTGCGATTTTATTTCCAAGCCTAAAAGTGGGAATCGCTATCCAAGCAGGAAGGGATTTCCCGATTCAAGACACAATGCTTAGACAGTCAGCAAATATTTCAGTAGCACAGAAGGACATTCAACATAAAATGTGAAGTTTAGAAAGGAGATACGTAATGGATATGTATGGCATGATCCCAGACTGGTGAAGTCTATTTCTATGTAAGTCTAGCTCCTAATGAACATCCAGACACAACTGGAAGAAACCCAGATGGAAATAAACCAAAATCATCAAGCTTACTTTGTCCGTATTGCTTCATGTTACTGTAATGAAAGTGTACATCTCTCGTAGTGAAATGTTTGTATGAAAACAATCACTTAAACGGATCTTTGAGAAAAAAGGACTAAATCCAGAGTTACAAAAGCCGTGTGACAACTGGCACCAGACACCAGGAAGACTTGTTTTTAGTCTCAAGTTCACAGGAAAGATGATTAAATATTTCCAGAGTCCTAAGCGATTCGTCATCTCTGAATAAAATCTGATAAGTGAAGCTTGGGCTGAAAATGAAAATTCTATCCCTTATTTCATCACATGCGAGAAAGAACTTGTCCAAGTGGTTTCATGGAGCCCCAGACTCCTTTGAAGCTCTGGGGTGCAGGTGGGGGTTGAGGTTCCCTGGAGCAATGGGAAGGATGGCTCTCCAGGTGCAGTGAGGCTGTAGGGAGCAGGGTAGCCACCTCCCTGTGGGATGTGTGCCCAGAGCCAGCTGCTGCCTATTGCAGGCCCTGAAAGCCCTTCTCTTTCAACACAGTGCCCAGAGTCTTCTGTATCCGGCTTTCTTCAGTGACGCTTTCTTACCATGACCTCATGTTTAACATCGTTAGATCAGTGTCTACCTTTCTCCCCTCTCCTTTACTCTGCAGCTGAGAATGCATGCTACAGTTGGTACATAGAGCTGAAAGGAAAATGAACACCATTTTGACATGGCTGAGCTTGGCACAGACCACAGCTAAAACTCTTCTTTCATTTCACCGACTTTGTTTTCCTCCAGAGTGAATGGGGAGCGACTTTCTCCTTCTGTCCTGGCCTCTTTTGGGCCCTCTACAGACCAGCCTATGGGTCTGGCTAATGCAAAAGAAGGCAGAGATCACTTGCTTGCTTTAAAGGAAAATAACTAAGTATTTGCCGTTGCTGCTGCTGCTGCTAAGTCACTTCAGTCGTGTCCGACTCTGTGTGACCCCATAGACAGCAGCTCACCAGGCTCCCCCATCCCTGGGATTCTCCAGGCAAGAATACTGGAGTGGGTTGCCATTTCCTTCTCCAATGCATGAAAGAGAAAAGTGAAAGTGAAGTCGCTCAGTCTGTCCGACTGTTAGCGACCCCATGGACTGCAGCCCACCAGGCTCCTCCGTCCATTGGATTTTCCAGGCAAGAGTACTGGGGTGGGGTGCCATTGCCTTCCCCGATATTTGCTGTTAGGTAATCGTATATTAGCATGTTGAATATTATTCCCCTGGGAGCAAGAAGTCAACCTGTAGGAATAGGCAGGTTTCCAGATACTGACATTAACTTTTGGTTCAGATTCTCAAAGTCCGGTGCCTCCCGCCCACCATCCCCCTCCTGCCTTACTTTTAATTTCATCACTTCCTAGCTCTTCACTTACTGTAGAGTGGAGCCCCTGATGCTTCTGGCAACTTTGCGTTATTACCAAGGGATGGCGTTTTGTTATTAGATTGCATTTTATTATTTCCTTCAGCTCAGTGTGTACCTGATATTGGAGGGCTCACTCTCCCTATGGGTTGAGATTGAGAGATGCTGCAAATGGTGAGGTTTTATTACTTTTGTGGGCTGTGTTTCCTTGCAGCCAGGTGAGAAACCTGTGCTGTGCAGGCTGAAGGACAGGGGATGTGGTCTTGTCTGAGCCCAGCGTCCAAGGTCTGGAATGGCCGCTTTTGTCTCAACTGCAGAATGGCTGGAGGCAGCTGCTCTTCTGTTGACATGAGATGCCTGTTCCCACGAGGAGATCAGTAGGCATTTAGTACAGCTATCCTGGCCTCTCTGCACAGTGGGTCTAGTTTACCGTCACCTCCTAGGGACATAGATATAATTTTCTTTTAACCAGCTTTATATATTGTACAATGTCGTGTCATAGAAGACATACATCCACCTTCTACTAGGAGAGCATTTCTGAAGGTTCCAGGTGTGTAAATTGTTAACTAGCCTTTAATAGAGTATTAGTGTAGTGGGAAAGCTTTTACTTTGAGCGGAGTGAGGCATGCACAGTGCCAGCCTGCTAAGCCAACAGCTCTCTGGGGCAAAGAAATCCATAGACTGTGGCTGATGATGCCACACACTGCCAGCATACTGACTCTAATTGTCTTAGCCAGCCTAGATAAAATAATCAAATGGAACCAAAACCATTTTCAAAGCAAATAATAATAAAACGCACATTATTAAAATGAAAAGCAGCAACACAAAACAGCCTATTCTCCCTGAATGCGCATAGTCCCGTTTGTAGTCTGGAGCTAGAAATTCATTTTCTCTCCACCCCTCTTCTGTTCTCGGCGTCCCACGAAGAAGCCCGTAGCATCAAGCCCTTTACTGTGTGTGGTTTAGGATGCACTCATTCGTGCGTGACAGAGTAAGAACTTAAAATGCAGAAAGAAACCCAGTTTGAATCTGGGCAGAACACAGTGATGACTGAACTAGAAATGGGAGTGCCCTAGAGAAGCACAATGCTGCTGGGAAGCGTTTGCCAAACTCCAGGTCTTTGACGTTGCAGCGGAAGGCAACCTCTCCACTCACCACGAGCGCCACCACATTCCAGTCTCCGATCTTCTCCAGGAGGGCCTGGTGTCCATCTTCGCTGCAAAAGACGGAGAAGGACGTGGGTGCCACGCGGACAGGCGGACCTGACGTGCAGATGTCTTCACGGACGGCCGCGACCGGCCTGCTCTCCAGCTGTTCATGGCCGTAACTCAGCCTCCCCTGTGGGTGCCCACCTGGCACAGCCCGACATACCCTCCGCCCTGCTGGGAAGCACAGCCAGAGGCCCGAGAAATTTTGGTTTGGGTTGTGATCTGTGCCAGAGCCACATGATCAGTGAAAATATGAGTTTTCTCTAGGAAGAGTTTTTGAGTCTTCCTCATAGTAGGTGATACTCAAGTGTTGGAGGGGATATAGGAAATTAGGTAAGTTCTTATCCTGATAATGGAAATATCAGTTGGTCACCTTTCTGGAGGGCAATTTGGAAGTAAACGTCAAAAGTGTCAAACGCCTCAAACATTAGAATTAAAAAAATGATTCTAATCTCTGACCCAGGAAATTGCACTTGCAAAAAAAAAAAAATCAGAAATACAGGCATACTTTTACAACAATAAGCTCCTTTCTGTAGGAATATACTATTAATGATGAAATACTGGGAATCACTTATATGCCCAATAATATGATGGTCAAGTAAATGGTGGTAAAG
>SJYX01008949.1:108523-127643 GCA_006410675.1 Oreotragus oreotragus
AGCCTGGTGGGCTGCCGTCTATGGGGTCACACAGAGTCGGACACGACTGAAGTGACTTAGCAGCAGCAGCAGGCTTTTTAATAATAATGAGAAAAAAATGTTTTCAAAGTTAATGGACTACATTTTTATTCTCCCCTTTGGAATCTGCATTTTAGTTATTACATTCAACAGCGCCTTCCCTAGAGATCAGCTATGGGAAAATGGTCATTTATTTTACAAAAAACTTCTTCTTTATTATGGAAATGCAAGGGCATATGGGCTTAGGAGAAATGGCATGCATGGGAGAGCCTGGAGCTCTGTTTTCGCCAACACATTTCCCCCCAGGTCCTCATAAGTTCACACTATAACCTCCGTGTTGGAGTTTGTGCACGAAATCACCACATTTGGCAGTCTTTGTCGGTGAGAATTTTGGTGAGGATGGAAAGAGAAATCAGATGAGAGGAGGGCATGTTTTTCAAAGTTTCAGCATTTCAATCAGGCCTATGTGGAGAAAAGCTAACAGTTATGATAGTTAATTGCATTTAATTACAGAGACGATTGCTGTTTCGAAATGTTGGCGTGTCCACTTCTTCATCTTTCAATCAGTTCAAGAACATCCAGCCCCAACTGTGAACATTCTGATTGTATGATTTTAATTTCACTTCTGGAAAGGAACTTCAGAAAGCAACTCAGCGAGGATCTCCATTAGCAAGATAGCGCCCCTTGGGCACGCAGGGGTGGCCCTAATTGTCCTGTGTCTGCTAACATCTCTCTCCACAGAACACCCACACCTTTGGCATATTTGTGTTACTGCATTCTAGTTCAGGGTCTTATCCTTAAACATCTTTGGAGGGAGGCACTCAGTTTGGAGCAGTGACTTTGTTTAAACGAAGCTGTCCGCCCAGTTTGGAATAGCGAGTGGATTTTCCAGGGCATAAAGGCACGGAAACTGTCTATAGATGGTTTTCTGGGGGTGCTATGCCCCTTGGCAGTGCCTGCTCAGGAGAGGGGAGGCACAGCCTGAGAGGGAAAAGCTACAAACTGGTAGGTGGGAGGAAATTTGGTTTCCACGCCCCTGGTTGTGCATTGTCTGAAGACACTCCTGGGACATGCAGTTCAATTTGATTGGAAAAAATCAGGAACAAAAATCAGGAACTCCACCTCTGTCCTAATAACCTCCAAGCCTGGGGGCTCTGGAGAGAAGGAGCGCAGGTTCTGTCTGGGGCTGGCCCCTGTGACCACAGGATAAGGGACGAGAGGCTTTGTAGGAGATCGGGGAAGATGTGCCCAGCCCCCACAATCTGACATGGTCCTTTCTCTGAGCGAGGATCTCCATTAGCAAGATAGCGCCCCTTGGGCACGCAGGGGTGGCCCTAATTGTCCTGTGTCTGCTAACATCTCTCTCCACAGAACACCCACACCTTTGGCATATTTGTGTTACTGCATTCTAGTTCAGGGTCTTATCCTTAAACATCTTTGGAGGGAGGCACTCAGTTTGGAGCAGTGACTTTGTTTAAACGAAGCTGTCCGCCCAGTTTGGAATAGCGAGTGGATTTTCCAGGGCATAAAGGCACGGAAACTGTCTATAGATGGTTTTCTGGGGGTGCTATGCCCCTTGGCAGTGCCTGCTCAGGAGAGGGGAGGCACAGCCTGAGAGGGAAAAGCTACAAACTGGTAGGTGGGAGGAAATTTGGTTTCCACGCCCCTGGTTGTGCATTGTCTGAAGACACTCCTGGGACATGCAGTTCAATTTGATTGGAAAAAATCAGGAACAAAAATCAGGAACTCCACCTCTGTCCTAATAACCTCCAAGCCTGGGGGCTCTGGAGAGAAGGAGCGCAGGTTCTGTCTGGGGCTGGCCCCTGTGACCACAGGATAAGGGACGAGAGGCTTTGTAGGAGATCGGGGAAGATGTGCCCAGCCCCCACAATCTGACATGGTCCTTTCTCTGCAGGGCACATCTGACCGAGCCTCACACGAGCCTCTGGATTTGGGGTTCATTTTATGAGAAGAGCAGCCCTCTTTTCATGCAAGGTGTACCTAAGACATAGGGTTTGATCCACCAAATAACCCACCCTATGGAGGTGAAGGGCAGTGCTGAAGAACGGGAATCTGCCTCAGTATCTGAGCAGATGAAGCCTCCCAGGAAGATGTCCTCATAACAGAGCATGTCCTTCTTCGATTTGCCTTATAAAGCTCTCTTTCCTTCACTGACCCGGGGCGGGGAGGGGCCTGTTAATGTAGCTTATTGAATGAACAAACTCATAATGGCACTAGACACCTCCAGTGACTCTTTGGATGTGAATCTGCGTCTTATTAAAGGGATAAGTCACCTCGGAGTCTACATTGCCCATTGATCCTCAGGGTGCTCATCCCCTTCTCACCAGTGCACAGTCCAGGATGTGTGAGTACAGGCTTAAGGGATCAAACTCAGAGAAGCACCAGAATTCCTGCAGTTCATCCAAATGCCACCTCTCTACGTGGAGGACCCATTTTTTTCCTATGAGCTGCTATGGTTGCCTATTCAAAGAAAGGTCAGATAAATATACTCTGCGCAACAAAGTCTTTGCAAAGGCAGTGGCTAAACTCCAGCATAAATCAACCAGAAGCTGTAAGGCCACCTGCAGATAGCCTGACTCTTTGAAGTGGCACCTCATTCTTCATGGGGGAGCTGGGTGAACTGGAGGGATATGGAAAAGCCTCCCTCTTCTCAATACTGGTGGAACTGTGTGCCATCTACAAATGATTTAGGAAGTCAAGGCAAACAGGCATCTCCCCCTCCTCTGCTCACCACAGATGCAAAGTCGATGACCATTAACAAGTGCAGTTAATGCATAACTAGGGACAGGAGGATGGCACCCAGAGCACCTCAGCTAAATAAGGACGGATTCTATTCCCATGAGTCTCTGCCTCTGGCAGACTTCAGCACAGCAGGCAAGGGGTAACCATGGCTAGGGAAATTAACACTCTTTGTTAAGTATGAGTTGGTTTAATTTTATCAGTCTTGAGGCCATAGTCAGGACATATTTGCTGAGCTTTTATAATTCATGGTAATAAAGAAAGAACTAAACATTTCAGATTGCTTAAGGCAGGGTAAGTTCAGGAGAGATCAGGCATATTTCCAAAGCCGGCAGGGTTTCGGGAAATGATAGAGGACTATGATTCTTAAAGAAACACACAGAACGTGGGGCAGGCGTTACAGATGCGGGTCCCACTCCGTGCCTGGTGTGTTGCGTGGGCCTGCGTGCTCCGTCCTGTCTGCCTCTTTGTGTACCCCATGGACTGTAGCCTGCCAAGGTCCCCAGTCCATGGGTTTCCAGGCAAGCATACTGGTGTGGGCTGCCGACTCCTCCTCCAGAGGATCTTCCCGACCCAGGGAACAAACTCACATCTCCTGTGTTTCCTGTGTTGGCAGGTGGGTTCCTTAACCACTCTGCTGCCATATTCGTTGGGTATAAAGGGATGGGGGAGTGTTGGACAGAGAAAGGGGAGCAGATGCTCCCTGTTTTGCTTCTGTTAACACCCTGGAATTTGTCACCAGCCCTCAGTAAATACTGGCTGAGAGTATTGTATAAATTACCATTCAGGGTTATACAGAGCTAACTTTAAAAATCAACCACCTGCTGACACCTTGCAATACTCAAGTCTCCTTCAACCATAAAAATTCTCCCTTCAGTTTTCTCAAAATACTCCCTCTCCCCTCCCCTACTGCGGGAAGAGCTGCCTGGACTGTTGATTTCCTCATCTTCACCCGCTCCCTCACCTCTTGCAGTTGTAGCCTCAGCCCACCTTCTGAACCTAAACTGTCAGGGGCGAAGACCCATCAGTACATTTGAAGACTCACACAGTTCTTCCCCCCAACCTTCCAGCAGACTGATGCTCAGACCTACCTGCTTTCTTCCTTCTTAAAATACGTGGGCTGTCAATAAGTATTTTAAACTCTCAATGTTATCAGAAGATAAATGTAATGCACACTAGTGGGGAGAAGGCAATGGCATCCCACTCCAGTACTCTTGCCTGGAAACTCCCATGTACCGAGGAGCCTGGTGGGCCGCAGTCCATGGGGTCGCTGAGTCGGACATGACTGAGCGACTTCACTTTCACTTTTCACTTTCATGTACTGGAGAAGGAAATGGCAACCCACTCCAGTGTTCTTGCCTGGAGAATCCCAGGGATGGCGGAGCCCAAAGGGCTGCCGTCTGTGGGGTCACACAGAGTCAGACACGACTGAAGTGACTTAGCAGCAGCAGCAGACTAGTGATTTCTTAAAAACCTTAAAAATTACAGAAAATAAAGGACAAAAATTTAAAAGTCACTTATAATACTTCCTATACCCTTTGTCTTTTTCAGTGGAAGCGAGCTCGTAGTGTAGGTAAAATTCAGGAGTGTGCTTTACTCTTTTAACACTGTGCTGTGGTGATCCAGCCTGTCAGTATACACAGATCTGCCACAGAGGATTTCACGTGATGGATGAACCGCAGTGTATCCAGCCATTTCTTTTTCCGGTTGTTTCCAACTTTTCACAATGACCAAGGAATGCAGAAGACGTTCCTGGGCATGCTTCCATATGTGTGTGTGAGCTTTTATATATATCAATGTAACTGAGAGATGGAGCAGCTGGATTCCACGGGTGTGTGGTTAAGTTTCAGGACGCTGCCAGGCTGCCCTTCAAAGTGACTGTGCCAACTGCCCCTCCCATCACAGGCCTCTGAGAACACTCTTTTTCTATGTTCTTCATCAATCATGAATTAATCTTTTTCTAAAGGTAATTCCTGCCGACAGTGTGGTGCCCGTTCGCCGTTTTTTCTTGAAATTCGTATCTCACCCTATGCCTCCAGGCTGTCTTTGCCCCACTCAGCGGGACCACTGCCCCATGCCCTGTGGTCTGCCCAGCTCCAGCTTTCCTGTTTCCTCCACAGTCTCACCTTCTGTGGCTCCAGCGTTCAGCGCTATGCAGGTTCATTTTAACTAAGATTTATCCATCCTCAAGATATTCTAGGCACAGTTTCAGACTCCAGGACACAGTGGAGAATAGAACAGACAAAAATCCCTGCTACCCTGAAATCCTGGTAGGAGAGAAGGCTAACAAGAGAAATAGGTGGAACATAGTTATGTTGGATACTAATGAGCACTAGGAAGAAATAAAAGAGGGAAGGGAGATGAAGAGGGAGGCAGAGGGAAGTGTTGATGTTGTCAATGGAGGTGCTCAGGAACACCTGTCCATGGAGGGGACTTTGGAGAAAGACCTGAAGGCTGAGCGAGTCAAGACCAGGCAGGAATGCGTAGAAAGAGCTTCCCAAGTAGAGTACTTCCAAGCTCCAAGGTAAAAGTGGGCTAGGTGTGTTCAAGGTCGGCGAGGAGGCTGATACAGCTGGAGTAGAGTGAACAGGAGGAGAGGCTAAGCAGGAAAAGGAGGAAATGAGGTTGCGGAGGTCATGTGGGGCCTGGCTGTCCACGGTAAGCCTTTGGCTTCTCCCTTGAGTGAGCTCAGAGCAACCGGAGTGTTCTTGGAGGCAAGGGCCGCACTCTCACTCAGGTTTAAAGGCATCGCCTGGCTTTGGGGCTGAGGACAGGCTACAGCGGACAAGGTGGTCACAGGGGACTCAGTGAGGAGGCCAGGGCAGTGACCCAGGCAGGAGGCGACTGACAGTGGCTCGGACAAAGAGCCAGAGGGTGGTGGGAGGGAAGGCAAGACGTGGTTGAATTCTGCAGGCTGCTTTGAAGATAGAACCAACAGGATGTGCTGCTAGAGGAAAGCGGGTGTGAGGGAAAGGGAGGCGAGGAAGATGCCTGCAGGGCTTTTGGCTCAAGTGAAAGAATGGCACTGCCATGAACTGAGACGGAAGAATGCAGGAGAGACTGGTGAGTACTAGGGAGGCTGGTTTAGAAAGCCTACCAAGCATTCCAGTGACAGTGAGAGGTCCTGCTTGCAGATGCGTGATTTGCAAGTCTTTTCTCCCACTCTAGATTTTCTTTCTACTTTCTTAGGACTGTTCTTTGATGCGCAAAAGTTTTCAGTTGTAATGAAGTTCAATTGTCCTATTTTTTTCTTTTGTTACCGATGCTTTGATGTTTTAAGAAATACTTGAGAAATCGAAGGTCATTCAGATTTGCCCTGATGCTTTCCTCTAAGAGGTTTTTAGTTTCTAAATTTAGACCTCTGATCTGTTTTGAGTTAGTTTTTAAATATGGTATAAGAGTCTGATTTTATTCAAAAGATATTCATGTGGACACCAGTTTTTCCAGTAAAATTTGTTAAAGGATAAAAAATTTGTCCATTGAAGAGTCCTGACACTCATGACAAAAGTCAGTTGACTGGAAATGTGATGGTTTACCGTTAGATTCTTGACTCTCTTCCACTGTTCTATATGTTTATCCTTATGATAGTATCACACTATTTTGATTACTGTAATTTTGAGTAAGTTATGAAATCAGCAAGAGTGATACCTCCCACTTGGTTCTTTCTCAAGATTGTTTGGGCTAGTCTCAATCCTTTGAAATTACCTATGAAATTTAGAATGACCTTTTCCATTTCTGCAAAAAAAACCATCATCAAGATTTTGATATGAATTGCATTGAATCTATATGCCACTTTGGGAAGTACTGTCATCTGAGCACTATTAAGTCTTTCAATCCACGCACATGGTATATTTTCCCATTTACTCTGGTTTTCTCTCATTTCTTACAGCAATGTCTGTAGTCTCCTCCTTGGTTAAATCTGTTCATATGTGTTTTGTTCTTCTAGATGCTATTGTAAACAGAGTTGTTAATTTCCTTTTCAGATTGTTCATTGCTAGATATAGAATTACAACTGATTTTTTTGTGTTGATTTTGTATACTTAAACCACGCTGATTTTATTAGCTCAAGCAGTGTTTTTGTGAGCTCTGGGTTTTCTAGCCAGACACTGGCTGGATCTGAAGCAGATCCTCCTGACCTGCTCCTCCCATCTCCATCCTCTTAGGGAGTACCGATACTTTTACTTTAATCCACCACCCCTTTATGGCCGTTCTGGCCCAAGCTACTATTCTATTTCCTTTGGACCGCCCCAGCAGCCCCTCACTCCCTGCTTCCGTTCCTGACCCCCTTGCAGCAGCCACAGCTTCACTCCCCTGCCTAATACGATACAGTCTGCTGGATCTGGCCCCTGTCCACCTCTCCTGCCTCATCCTCTCATCAGTTCACCAAAGACGCAGATCAGTTGTTCATGCTTCCAGCTTTTGCAGACATCAGTCCCGCTGCCTGGAATGCTCTTTCTTCCTTTTCCCTACTTAGCTTCTCCTCATTCTTTAAAGCTCAACCCAAATGTGATTCGGGCAAGCAAGTCTTCCTAGTTCTCTTTCCTCTCCCCTCCAGGTGTGGCCAGCGGGAGGGCCCACCGTGATCATGCCGCTGACCATGAGTAGCCGACAAGGACAGGCACACATCGGGGTCTTGCATCCTGCTCACCAGAGTGTCCTCAGCACCTGGAAGAGTGTCCCGCAAACATCAGATGCTCAGTAAAGGCTTACTGTATGAATGAAAGATCAAGGAATAGACTCTCTGCCACTTTCCAGCCAGGTGACCTTGGAAAAGTCACTTACTACTCCTGATCCTCAGCTTCCCGGTGTGTAAAGCAAGGCATGTCATCTCTCTGTTCAGGAAATTTACTACTCAGAGCCCAATGGGCTCACCGAGTATGTCTGTTCTCCCCTTAATACTAGGCAGCGGGGTTTAGGGAAGGTTTCCAGAGAAAGGAAGGAAGGAAGTCTAGGCAGAGGGCACAGCCTGCACAGATGCCCAGAGGCTGGGGTGCCCCTGAGTCCATGCAGTTGGATGGCCCTTTGGCCCTTGGATGGCCGTTTGGCGCTCGGCTGCCTACCTAGCAGGCCCTCCAGGCGATGGGTGCGGTGCTCCACTGACAGACCGATTGAGCTGTATGGCCCATAGCGCATGATGACCTGCGCGTTCTGGGGCATGGCCAGAACTCTTGCTGGGGTTACAGCGCAGTGCACGCTGCTAGGCAACTGCNCCCTGGTGGCCACATGTCAGTGGCCTGTAAGTGATTCTGTGCTTACTGGTCAGGCTGTCTCAGGCTGGTGGCACTGGCGTTTCCAGGCACTGTGCCCTCTCGGCCAGGCGCATCCTCTCCGCGCCCCCCAAGTGGCTTCGAGCTGGCGGGTAATGGGCGTGTAATGGCCTCATTTCCATGCCCGGCCTCCAGGAGCGGCGGTAAGTGTTTGATTGCCTTAATTTCCAAACACATCATTATCCCAGCTTTACCAGCGCTTAATAAACACTTTATGAGGATTTTTTTAAAAACATCTTCGGTCCGCATACTTCTCTGAAGTGATAAACTCTAATTAAGTCTAATATTTAAAAATATGGTAATGGTGAGTTGTTTGAATAAGTGGACTGCATTTCTGTAATTTCATTATTACGTAAAACACGCTAATTATTTGGAGCGCGCTTATTACGGAGAGAGAAATCGCCTGCTAATCAAGATGAAATTGCCTTTTCCCCTTATTGTGGAACCACCGTCATCCTTCACCATCAGCCCTGTGGCACCTCCAGGCACCTCGGTGGGGTGAAGGGGGGTTGTGCGGGGTGGGGGGGCGGCTGGAAGAAGGGGTCACTTTGGAGTTGAGGCTAAGAGGACCCTGTCTGGGGGGAGGGCAGGGAGCTGCAGGAGCCCTGTTGGAGGGGAGAAGGGAATTTGTGTCTGGGGTGGGGTGTTTCCGATGGGCCAAGGTCACCCTGTCTGCGGGTCCAGGGGACTGCGTGGGCTGTGTCTGGGACAAGGAATGGGAGTTGGGGGATAGCAGAGTATTTCTGTTGGAATAACAATATTATCATTGGGTACTATTGGAATAACACTACCAATACTACCCCTAATAACTAACCCAGCCACTGTTTTAAGCACTTCACAAATAAAAACTCATTTCATCTTTTTAACAACCCTTTGAGGGAAGTAGTTGCTATAGTTATGAATTATTCCCATTTTAGAGAAGAATCTGAAACACAGGTTAAATAAAGTACAGTAATCTGCTTGTGTTCACACAGTTGTCCAGTGATGGAGTTTGGATTCGAACCCAGAATCTAGGGACACACAGGGGCCCCCTGCTGGCTTAGTCCTGCATTCCCTGCCTTGGTCTCCTGTCTCCTGAGCTCCCGTTTGCTGTTGTGCCCTGAACTGTGCCCAGCCGTAGCTTGAGATGCTGCCCCCAGCACCGAGTAGCTGAGTCAACAATAAAAATATAGTATGCCAGTTAAATTAGGGTTTCAGATAAACAGCAAATAACTTCTTAGAGTAACTATGTCCCATATGGGGCTGGGAGCCAATTTGCTCTGGCAGTCCCTCTGACCCTTTGCGCTCAGGCGTGCTGCGGCCAAGACATCTAGCAGAAGGAGGCGGAGACGGGCTGAGGTTCTAGAATGCTGACACGTGCCAGGTTCTTGCCGTCTTCCTTCCACTGGTTCCTGCTCCTTGCCCTGTTCTCCCCACCCATCTCGTGGGTCCCTGCTTTGCGTGCTCCAGCCCTGTTCCTCGCTGGCTCCTGTTGTCATGCTGAGCATTTTAGCCAGGGGACCTCAGTTGTGTCTGAGTCTTCCTTTAGGCCTCACTGCCTCACAGCCTCGTAAGTTCAGCAGCTTGTTACCCTTCTGCTCCGGGTGTCCTCTCAGTATGATTTGCTTCTCTGGTCATTTCATGTTCATTCTCTTTCCTGGCTCTGACAGATCCACGTATGAAAATTGTATATATGAGCTGCTACTGTTAAGTCACTTCAATTGTGTCCGACTCTGTGCAGCCCCATAGATGGCAGCCCACCAGGCTCCCCCATCCCTGGGATTCTTCAGGCAAGAACACTGGAGTGGGTTGCCATTTCCTTCTCCAATGCAGGAAAGTGAAAAGTGAAAGTGAAGTCGCTCAGTCGTGCCCGACCCTCAGCGACCCCATGGACTGCAGCCTTCCAGGCTCCTCCGTCCATGGGATTTTCCAGGCAAGAGTACTGGAGTGGGGTGCCATTGCCTTCTCCGTATATATATGAGAGGGATCATTTCAAAAGTGTGGGGCAGGTGTGGACAGTTCAGTCAGTGGTGACAAGACAGCTGTCTGTCCACTAGGGGAGAAAGCAAGTTAGATCTGCTACTTTCCACAGAGAAAAGTAAATTCCAGGCAGACTAAAAAGTCAAAGTTTTTATAAACAGAGTATGAGATGAAAATATATGATAGTTCTCTAATAATACTGGGATAGGGAAGGCCTGTTTAAGCAAGGTATAATGCCCAGAAGCCATAAAAGAAATGCCTGATAAGTTTAGTTGCCCCATAGATGTCTCGAGACTTAATACATCTGAACCTGAGTTCATCACTGACCTAAACCTGTACTTTCTCCTGTTTGCCTTATTACAGTGAATAGTACTCACATCCGAGACTTGTGCCTCCTCCAGCCCTCCTAGTCCCCTCATTAAGTCTTGCTCATTCTATTTCCTGAAAATCTCTTGTCTCCACTTCTCCACATGACCATTATCTCTCCACCTTCATCTCCACCATCACTGACCTGTTCTGGGCCAGTATTTCTGACCTGGACCAGAAATACATAGTACAGTCTGCTAGCTGGTATCTCTGCCTTCTGTGTTAACCCCTCCAGTCCTCAAAAGATTCTGAGTCGGAGCCCATCATGCTCCTCAAACATGTGTCTTCACCATCATTCCCAGAATAAAGAACTTAAAACTCCTTAGTTTGGCATTTGGGGCTCTGCAGGCGTTCCTCTGGCCAGCCAGTGCTGACCTCGCCACTCCCCCGTCTCTTCTTCACCTCCACCCACCATCTGCTCATCTTAAATCTGGGGGGACACCCCACATTTCCCATTGAAACTGTGCCTGTCCTGTTCACTATGCTGAGAACACCTCCCCACCTTGCTGGCTAGCTGCTTCTGCATTTTTAACTTACTCCTCCCAAGAATCTTCTGATCCTTGGCTGAACGAAGTGCCGTTTTTGGTGCCTGCGTTTCGCACAGCATTGTTCACACTGTGCCACTGCAGATGCAGTCTCTGAAGTTCCTCGAGGGCAGGGAGCTGCAGGGCCTGCAGGCCGTGGCCCAGCATGGGCCTGTGCACCTGGCACCTAGGAGGTGTCAGTGTATTTGCTGAATGAGTGTGTGGATAGATGGCCCTCCCAGAGCTTCCTAGGGCCCCTTCCCTCCTGAGGGTGGCCCTGGCCCAGGCTCCGCATCCTGTCCTCTTTCAGGTCCCAGACAAGGGCACCAGCTGGAGCGTGTCAGCTGCAGGGGGCTGCCCTGTGTGAATTCTCACAGGCTGTCCTGAGCGACCTGAGCCACCCTCCACTAGCAGCTACCTTGCCAAGCAGGTATTTGACTACCCTTGGGCCCAGCCAGCAAGCTCATCCTGTTAAGTGCTGACCCCACTCACCTTTGAGAGATGTATGCAACTAACCCCTCCCACCTATTACAGCCTTGGCAATGTAAAAACATTAAGAATTAATTCCAACATTAAAAATATTAATGCCCCCCCAAAAGATGAGGGCAGTCTTGTCACAAGTTGATGATCCTGCAGGAACATCAAAACAGGTTGCTGCTGCTGCTGCTAACTCACTTCAGTTGTGTCCAACTCTGTGTGACCCCATAGACGGCAGCCCCCCAGGCTCCCCAGTCCCTGGGATTCTCCAGGCAAGAACACTGGAGTGAGTTGCCATTTCCTTCTCCAGTGCATGAAAGTGAAAAGTGAAAGTGAAGTCGCTCAGTTGTGTCCAACTCTTAGCGACCCCATGGACTGCAGCCCACCAGGCTCCCCTGTCCATGGGATTTGCCAGGCAAGAGTACTGGAGTGGGGTGCATTGCCTTCTCCAAATACAGGTTAGTCTTCTAGAATTTGGAGGTGTGGAAGACCTAGTCTTAGAGGCCTCTGCTGTGGGCACAAGGCTCCCTGCTCTTGACCCCCCAGAACAGCCTCAGGCTATTCCCAGTCGCTCAGTGGTGGGCCACAAGACGGGACTGCTGACCCAGGGCTTCGAGCCGAGGACTTTCGGGAGGCCATGTTGTTATCAGGCTCACCCGAGCTCTATCTGAACTTACTATTAAAAGCCCAAATTTGTGTCTGTGCTGATCAGTGGAGTGCTGACTCAGGTCAGCTTCCAGGGGTGGAAGCCCAAAACTGCAGTAGTACTGACCTGCTGGATGAGCCCAGTCTGGGTCTCTCTTCATTATGATAGACCAGTTACAACAAGTTAGACTCAGGAATCCCTGGTGGACAAAGTCAGTAGTCAGAGTTTGTGGCATGAGTGATAAGTGGTTTTACCAAGTGTGCTGGCCCCTATGTCACAGATTGTACAGTACACACCTTCTCACCACTGGACCATCCTGAAAACTAGCATCCTTCCCTACCCATCAAGAAGAGATATTCCAGACATAAAGCATGGGCAGACAGGTGGCAGTTTCACTCCCTCATTCCTCGGATAACACTCAGGTAGCACCTCTTATCGCACCGGTGAACCTGAAGTTTGGGGAAACTTGCCAACGAACAAAGTTAAGACTAGAAACAGGTTTGTCTGACTCCAAAACCTATTTTGTCATTTTCAGAAAACAGTAAGTGGCCCCTTGAGGCTGGAATCCAGGGGTTGAGGGTAGAGAGTGGCAGGGGTGAGACCAGAGATAGCAGGGGTCTGGTTTAGATGTGTATAAGAGACAGGGTCACGCGAGGGTGGGCGGGGCCACGGAGGTTGTGGGTGGAGCTGGAGGATCTGCGCCCCAAATCACTGACCAAGTGCCTGGCGTGGGGACTGGGGATGAGGAAGCTTGAATGCCTGCACCTACTATGTGCCTACGTCTGAGGTGCAGAAAAATGTGATGTCGGCAGCCACTTGCTCTCGCGACTCTCAAAGCCGGTAAGCACGGTATTTCAACCTGGTGTGGCAAGTGTTAACGATAAATAATAGCAGTTAACAGCATATACAGCTAGTTACAGAAAGTTTATGTCAGGCGACAAGCTAAGCACGTTCCGTGTTATCTCATTTAGTCATTTTGCCGTTCGTATGAAGTAGGTTATGTTTTCTATTTACAAAACAGAAGCTTGGAATGGCAAGTCACTTTCCCAGGCAAGCCAGGCACGTGATATAAACTAGAAACCTTTGTAAGGTCTGTATAATGTCTTTTTATTTCTCTAGCCTGGTGTTTGTTGGAACTCTTGAAACTGTGAATTTAAGTCTTTCATCTGTTTTTGGTCATTTTTGAGCCAAGGCGATGGCACCTCACTCCAGTACTCTTGCCTGGAAGATCCCAGGGACGGGGGAGCCTGGTGGGCTGCAGTCCATGGGGTCGCGAAGTCGGACATGACGGAGGGACTTCACTTTCCCTTTTCACTTTCATGCATTGGAGGAGGAAATGGCAACGCACTCCAGTGTTCTTGCCTGGAGAATCCCAGGGACGGGGGAGCCTGGTGGGCTGCCGTCTATGGGGTCACACAGAGTCGGACACGACTGAAGCGACTTAGCAGCAGCAGCAGCATCACATGTTGCTTCTGGCCCCTTTGCTCACTCTTCCGGGACTCCAGTTAAATGTATGTTACACTTTCTCAACGCATTCCCATCACATCCCCACTGTATTATTCTCAAGGTCTCTCCTGTGTCTTTCTTTCTTCCATGCTTCTTTTGGGATTGCGTGTGTGTGTGTATACATACGTTCCTTTTTGCTTGTAATCCAGTTTACTAATTTTCTCTGCAGTTGTGTCTTAAATGCTATGAAACCCATCAATCTCACTCATTATTTCAGCTGTTTGTTTTTCAACTCTAGAATCTTAGTTTAGCTCCTTTTCACATTTGTGGTTCCACTTTTCATACGGTCGGGTTTCCTGCCAAGTGTTTAGGCCTGGTCTGAAATGGCAACCCACTCCAGTACTCTGGCCTGGAGAATCCCATGGAGGGAGGAGCCTGGTAGGCTACAGTCCATGGGGTTGCAAAGAGTTGGACATGACTGAGCGACTTCATTTATCTTCTTGATCGTATGAAAATGCTTGCTTTATGCTCCGTGCTTGGGAATTCCGCTATCTGCAGACCCCGTGTGTCGGTTTCTATTGTTCTTTCTGCTAGTTTCTGTCGATTCGTCTTGCCTCCTAGAGCGCTTGGTTTACTTTAATTGCGTACTGGACACTGTATTAGAAAAATTATTTGTAGAAATAATTTGAGGCCAAGCATGATGTTATTTTCCTCTATGGAAGCCTTTATTTTTCACTTCTTGCCAGGGCCTGGTAGCACCAGCAACCCAGGATCATCTTAATACAATTTCAGGGTTTGAGATTTGCTTAGCCATCCAGATGGCCCGAAACTGGGCTGCAGTCCATATGGAGGTTAGTTTATTTGTATTTTTTTCCTCATTACTGTGGTGCAGTCTTTGGATCCTGGCCCAATGAGGGTGGTAGCTTACCAAGATTCATTTGGTGGTGTTTAACACTCCAGTTTTTGGAAGCCTAACTCTGCAAACTCAAAATTGCATCTCATCTTTTAGGTTGTCTATTCAAGCCCTTCCAAACCTGATGCTTTCCCCTCCACTTCATTCTGCTTACGCATGTTCTTACAGACTTGGGTGGAGACACCCGTCTCTGTGCCCAGCCTGCTCACGAATACCAAGCAACCCCTCTGTCCCTCACCCTTTGCACGCCACACACCGGGAGAAACTACGCTCTTTCCTGCTCTTTCTCTGCCAGCTCCTGTCAGACCTCAGACAAAGGCGAATGAGTTGTTGACCCAGCTGACAGAATTTACTACACAAGTTTTTATAGCATTTCTGGGCAGCAGGAGCAGCCAAAAATACCAAGCAACCTCTCTGTCCCTCACCCTTTACACGCCACACACCAGGAGAAACTATGCTCTTTCCTGCTCTTTCTCTCCCAGCTCCTGTTTTTTAGACATCCAGTGTTGCTGTTGTCAGACCTCAGACAAAGGCGAATGAATTGTTGACCCAGCTGACAGAATTTACTACACAAGTTTTTATAGCATTTCTGGGCAGCAGGAGCAGCCAATGCCATGTTTCTTGGCATTACTTTTTATTGAATATAGACTTACAGTCTTTAAATAATTTGAATATAGTGTTTTCAATATACAGTTCTTCCATCACACATATATTTCTTTAAAGCACAAAACTATAACTTAAAATCAAAAGGCTATAAATACACATGTACATATTGCCATAAATCTATAGCTGTTTTATAAAAATAGAACTCAAACATCAACTTTATATATTTTGGCAGCTTAGCAGTATTGTAAGGTGGCTGCATACATTTTCATTGTGCACCACCGTCCCCCCGAATCTGAGTCTCCTTTTCGTTTTCCACCCCTCTGAGGGCTCTGGGGGCAGTCTCCTTTACCAGGGTCCCCACAGAGATGGCTGTGGCCACGGCTCAGCACTGCCTTTACGTAAATGCTCAGTGTACCCCCCTGAACTGGGAGGGGGAAGACCAGCTTCCAGCCCCTCCCTCGGAGGGAGGAGCTGTTCCCTCCTGCCAAACGTCCGCCATCCACACACGGTTGATATCGGAGCACACGGTCAGTTCCCTCTCCCTAAGCTCAGGAAACAGCAGATGTGTTTGGTTCTGGCAAATGAGTGTTTGAGAGAAAGTGTGAAACAAACGCCACCCGAACAGTGCCTGCTGGGGTAACATCATCCCGACAGCGGGCACCAGGGCCCACCTGCTCATGCAAAGCCCTTTACACACGTGACCTACCATCCTGACAACCTCACAAGGCTGGGACGCGCTTGTCCCCATTTGATGATGGAAGAACTGGAGTCTCTGGGCTTTTTAAGTCTCCTGGCCAAGACCAGTGAGGCTGCCTGATCACCAAACCAGAGCTGTCTACCTGCCAGAAACTTTTGGAGAGAAACCAGAAGAGAACTTGGATCTTCACTGTGGTCATTTGCTGGAAAAAAGTGGGTAGCTTTGAGTCAGCTTATGGCAGGGGGACAGCAGTTCCCCAAACAGTCCCGGGGCTCTGGGCCGAGCAGAAACGGGGATGCGCGAGGGAAGCAGCATGGAGTCTGCAGGCCAGTGGTTCTGCAGGGGCAGTGCCAGAGTCTCCCGGACCACACAGTAGAAATTCTCAGCCTAAAACCAGCGGCTCAAGGGACTTACAGCTTAGGGTTGTCTGTGTTACCAAAGGTCCCAGAAAAGGTCAAAATGTTCCCCCCATCTCAGCCCTGCCTGCTTCTGTTAGTCAAAGGGCAGAGAGCTTGCACAGTGCTCCAAAGAAGAGACACAGTAAGGGTCCCTGGGCCACAGTGGAGGGTGATACAGAGCAGGATGGGCAGGTCATCGCCTCATGTCTTTGCGGGAGGAGTAGAGGGCTTTGCTCTTTTTTAGGAAAACCCACAGGGAGCACGGCAGAACTCAGGGAGACAGGAGCCCAGTTCTGCACCTCCGCTGGACAGAAGCGGGCTGCCTTGGCTGTTTGCAGTTTTGATTTTTCTGGTTGCTTGCCCATAAAGATATGCCCTAGCAGAAAGTGCCTCTCACATCTCCTCCACGATCACTGCCTCGCCGGACATTCTCAGCTCAGTTCTGTGGACTGTTGGCCTCTCTGTCAGGGCTGGCTCTGTGCATAGCCATTCCCCCCTCCCACCCCCTCTCTCCACCAGCTGTGTCCTCAGCCCCCAGGCCGGTGAAGAGCTCTGATTTGGGCTCCTCCACATGCATTTTAGTCCCAGCTGTCCAAGGATGTCCAGCTTAGGCCACTGAGATCATACTCTGAAATTAATGTCACAGTGTTTTTCTTAAAAGCCTCTCAAGAATGAATGAAACAAAACAAGTAAACAACAGCAGCAGAAAACCCCTGAGGCATCCTGCTCTCCTCCTAAAGGCAGATCACCGATCAGGGCATGTTTCTTGTGAAGGCGAGTGGGAACGCAACCAGAAAAAATGCAAGCGGCAGGATCCCTGTGGGGGTGGACCGGTCCCTGCCAGAACCCCAGGGAAAGCAGGGAGCAGCAGCTACTCCAGGGCAATGGCAGACCATTTTCTTCCCCTTTCAGAATAGCCAGACCAGATTTTCTGAACTCAGTGGAAGGCTGCTTCCGGGAGGCAAAAGGAGAAATGTGTTTGCAGACCCAGATCACTGTATTTTAAATTAACTTGGACTGTGTGTGTGTGTGTGTGTGTGTCGGGGGCTGGGTACTGCTTACAGGACCACGTGTCTCAGGGCGGGTCGCTCTGAATGCCATGATCAGACTGCTTTGAATCTGAAAACAAAGCCCTCTACGCCTCCCCAGGAGACACAAGGCAATGACCTGGGGTGAGCCTCTTCCTTCACGGTTCATTTGGGTATACTGCACATAATAAGGTGACTCATTCTTTTACTGGACATGCTGGGTCCTGCTGGGAAGCACATACCAGTACTGAGCTGCTGTGGCTATGGAGGGAAGTCAGTGGTGGCTTCCCCATCTCACCCGGGCCACCTCCGAGCCAGGCTGGTCTTATTTCCCAACACACAGGCCCGAGGACACCTTGATAAATGATGATGCTTCCCGCGCCTCATGAGGGATGCACTCCTCCTGCCAGTCCAGCTCTGTGTGAACCCTCAGTGTGGTCTGTGTTGGGTCTGGAGTTATAGGGAAGCTACAGAAAGCTGTGGTGAAGGCTGGGAGCAAGGGGTTCGGCGGGGTCTGGCAGCTGCAGAATGCCGGGTTGCGGAGTTGAAAGCTGGTGGCAGCCATCAAGGTTGGTGCCCCTGACTGGGCCCTGTGACTTTTTCCTTTGTTGCCGGTGGCTTGCCTGTGGCAGACAGTGGCAGACTGCAGAGGCGTCTCATTTCAAGGAGGCTTTCTTCCACAGCTTTTGCAAACTTGGTGGACGATGTCTCCTTGCAGCTGTGGAAGCTGGAGATGCAGAAAAGGATGCTCTCTGGCTGGGGGTTGTAGCAGGCACCGTACCCATTGGGTACCACAGGGCCATAGCAGCAAAACATCTCCATGGTGGTGGGCACCTGGAGGAGAGGACAGGTTAGAGGTTGCTGATTCTGAAAGTCTAGCAGTCCAGGGGCCTCAGGGAGATATTTGCTTCTCTTTGACTGTTTCCCACCTGGATGTGTGACTGAATTAAGCACATCAGCTGATTGCTTCATCATGGATGGCCACAGCCAGCGTCATCCAAACAAACCCATCTAACTGCCGGAACCAGCAGAGAGGCCATAAGCCCCTCCCCGGTGTGAAATCGGCTCTACTCGTGGAGTCGGAAGCTCCCAGAGTGACCCGGTCTGGGCCGAATCTCTCCTTCACCTGGGGGCTGTTTGAATCACCCAGGCAATCAGAGCAATTTACTAAATGGCACCCTGGTGACACCCAACAGCTAGATGGCTTCCCAGAGGGAGCAGTTCATGAACTGGAGGAACCTGGCTCCTCTCCTCCGTCGACTTTTCCCACATCCTTAATTACTGTCAGTATTGCCTGGCTGGCCTGCTTGTCTCCCCACAGCCTGGTCACACACAATTACCCAGCATCGGGCGTTTCAGAGATTGCCATCAACTGGAGTTTTTAGTTATGTACCCGATACATTTTGCATTCAGAAGGCTGCGATTTTGTAATGCAGATCACAAGCCAAGAAAAAGTGCTTCTGAAGGCACTGAAGCCATCAATGTTCATTCCAGTTGGAGAAAAAAAATACCACCACACCCTGAATTAATTGTATTAGCTGGTTTCAGAGGAGAAGATGGAGCACGCTCTTGAGCAGGTGCAGAGCGGCGTGTGTTTTAAACCCACAGGCCTTCAGAAATGACACTGGCCATTTTAATGGGGCAGAACAGACCATTAGTCTTGCTAATAGAGTCACCTCATTGTCAGATAAATTTGCCGTGCAACAGCCGAAGGCCATAAAGCGTTCCGAAGCACTTTTTGCCCACGGATGGTTTCCTGAAGAATTTATGTTGTTCTGTTCTGCCCTCGTTTACTCACGTCTGCAAGCTCACTGCCGTAATGACAAAGCGAAATTACTGAGTGGGCTTTTATCCTCAAACACAGCTTTATCAGCCCTTTTTATTGCCCACGTTCTGCTTTTCGCAGATGCGGTGGAGTTTTCGTAAACGGACATGTGCACGGCGGGGTAGCGGGAGGGGGTAGGTACTTTCTCTTCTGAGTGGCGGGGGAGGGGGAGGGGTAGGTACTTTCTCTT
>SJYX01008949.1:136219-154726 GCA_006410675.1 Oreotragus oreotragus
GTATGGATGTGAGAGTTGGACTGTGAAGGCTGAGTGCTGAAGAATTGACGCTTTTGAACTGTGGTGTTGGAGAAGACTCTTGAGAGTCCCTTGGACTGCAAGGAGATCCAACCAGTCCTTTCTGAAGGAGATCAACCCTGGGATTTCTTTGGAAGGAATGATGCGAAAGCTGAAACTCCAGTACTTTGGCCACCTCATGCGAAGAGTTGACTCACTGGAAAAGACTCTGATGCTGGGAAGGATTAGGGGCAGGAGGAGAAGGGGACGACCGAGGATGAGATGGCTGGATGGCATCACGGACTCGATGGATGTGAGTCTGAGTGAACTCTGGGAGCTGGTGATGGACAGGGAGGCCTGGCGTGCTGTGATTCATGGGGTCGCAAAGAGTCGGACACGACTGAGCGACTGAGCTGAACTGAACTGAATGTCTTGCCTGGCATACAGCAGGAAATCAAAGGATACCCACTGAAGACATGAGAGCAAGCTTGATTTTCCCCAAACAGAATAAACACCTATTCAGATGAATCAGGAACCTAGCAAATGAATTGGAGAAAAGCCTATACTGGCTAGTTCTAAAACCCAGATCTACGTTGTGCTTGCTTTCAGATACATAGATAGTAAACAAAGTAAATATAAAGTAAATTCCTTTTCATAGATTGTATTATCCTTCAAAGACTGTATCAGAATGATTCACAATTAATATATTGATCACCAGTCCAAGCAGTAGCTTATTTTTGGTTTGTATGCAAATGATGGCTTTGCAATGCCAGAAAATATATTATTTTCCTAACCCAGGAAAGCATTTCCCTTACCATTTCAATTTCACCATTAACTTTCAGCAAAAAAAAAGTCTTTTTATTCACAAGCAGTATAAATAAATAAATGCATGGAGAATAAGAAGGCAGAAACAGCCCTGGGTGGGAATAAACACTGCCTCACTGAGACTGGACGAACTGCATACTCTGCCTCCTCTTATATAAACGGTAAGGTGCTTCACATGTTGGTGCTATTATTACTGGTGTTGCTTCAAAGACCATTCACTGTATTCCTGTAAAATCCACGTAAAAAGCAGGAGTGCTGTGTTACCCAGCTTTTAAAAATAAGAAAGAGGAGGTTCTGAGAGGCAGGGTGGCCTCACCAAGTCGCTGCATAGGAGGTGGCCCAGCTGTCACCCCGAGTCCATGCTGAGGCCCCGGCTTTGGGCACAGCCGGGGTCCTGAGCTCAGGAGAGGTCACTCACCATGACTGTGTACTCCGTCTGGGCTCGGATGGCATCCTTCAGGAGCAGCAGCTTCTCCGAATCCTGTAAATGGACAGAGACACAGCGCACGGGGCTTTAAGAGGCTGCTCAGGTACAGACCAGCCAAAGGAGCTGGGTGTCCCGGGGCTGAGCCACAGGCGGCCCACAGCTGCCCCCAAGCAAAAAAAAAGTCTTTTTATTCACAAGCAGTATAAATAAATAAATGCATGGAGAATAAGAAGGCAGAAACAGCCCTGGGTGGGAATAAACACTGCCTCACTGAGACTGGACGAACTGCATACTCTGCCTCCTCTTATATAAACGGTAAGGTGCTTCACATGTTGGTGCTATTATTACTGGTGTTGCTTCAAAGACCATTCACTGTATTCCTGTAAAATCCACGTAAAAAGCAGGAGTGCTGTGTTACCCAGCTTTTAAAAATAAGAAAGAGGAGGTTCTGAGAGGCAGGGTGGCCTCACCAAGTCGCTGCATAGGAGGTGGCCCAGCTGTCACCCCGAGTCCATGCTGAGGCCCCGGCTTTGGGCACAGCCGGGGTCCTGAGCTCAGGAGAGGTCACTCACCATGACTGTGTACTCCGTCTGGGCTCGGATGGCATCCTTCAGGAGCAGCAGCTTCTCCGAATCCTGTAAATGCACAGAGACACAGCGCACGGGGCTTTAAGAGGCTGCTCAGGTACAGACCAGCCAAAGGAGCTGGGTGTCCCGGGGCTGAGCCACAGGCGGCCCACAGCTGCCCCCTGGCCTCCCTGAGACCCCTCAGGCCAGCAAGACTCACCAGCACGGCGGCTGTGTGGTGGTCAGCGACGGCTTTCACAAAACGCAGCGCCTCCGGCGTGGCCGATCGAATGTTGTCCACCCGTCCCTCGTGGAACCGGCGGATGGAGGCGCTCTCGTAGGTGGACACGAGTTTCCCGTGGAGCCTGCACAGGATGAAGGCAGACAGCGCTGCCTTCTCAGCGAGTTGTAAATGCTGAAGGAAAAATAGCCTCGCCTGCCTTGATGTTTCCAGCCCTGCCTTCACTTGGCACAGTCTTTCATTTTAATGCTAATAGAATTCTGGAGGAGATTCCCCAAAGATGAATGTTGGGGAGCCTCTGATATGAAGAGCTGAGCACATTTTCCTGCGAGGGTGATACTATGTGGATATAAAATATAAGACATGACTGGTAGCTGTTTTTTTTTTTTTTTTTAAAGTCCCAATCTGGTGGGAAACCTAGAATTTTCTGCAAGACCCAGTGAGTGAGTGATTAATAGCACAGCATGGAATAATTCATCATTCCCACTCTTGAGGGAATCCTGTTTTATTTAAAAACAGTTCAAGCATGACCTATGGATCGAGGCAAGGAGGGGGCCTTAGTGGCCAGGGGTGCCAGCTGCTGCACAGGCCCGCCGTCCAGGGGCAGCGTTGCTTCCAAAGTGACCCAGGGGTACCAGGGCTGTGTCTCTCCTTCCTCACGTCTGTGACTGCTGGCCCCACCAGTCGGGGCGAGTCTCTTCCTCAGATATGTGAACTGAGCAAGCACCCTTAGGCTTGCGCACCAGGCTGGCAAACACCTTTCCCACCGGTCAGTGAAGCTGTTGGTGTTAAGGGGTCAGGGAGGGGAAAGACACAGAACTCGGAGAGAGGCACGACAGCCTGAAGTCACACAACACGCTGCGGCCTTGTATCTTGGCCTCCTCCAGGCAAGTCTCGCTCGCCCTGGGTGAGTTCAGGAGTGGGGCATCGAGAGTCTGACTGGGTACAGTGCTTGACACCGTATGACTTGCCAAGGAAGTGGCATTTCCTGTACTCATGTCTCCTTTTCCCCCCGAGACTCTGGCAGGGAGCTCATTTCCTGTATCTCTACAGCCCCTCGGAGCAAACACCATGCTGAGCACAAAAGTAGACACCATCACTGGCTGGTAGCTGATCAGCCCCAATTTAGGCAGCTTCCAGGTTTCTGCTGAATCTAGAAGCAGATTAAACAATTTTTTTTGTTATAGTTGAAACTCCGAAGCGTACATTCCATAGGCAGCAGGTGGTATCTTGCCTATTCAATGAGCCTGGGAGCCTCTGGCCTCATCTCTTCCTGGCCATGTCCAGTGACAGCAAAGCTCCCTGGAGGGGAGAGGAAGGGGGCTCTGTCCCCATCCCCTCTGGGATTTGGATCTGGAGCTCTGAAGTGTCTGAGCACCAGGGCAGCAGTGTCCCCAGCCACGGCGTGAGCAGGGCACTGACCTCGTGGCCATTTCAGCCACATGCCATCGGAGTATCAGAATGGCACTGACTGCAGTTCCAGAGGCTGGGTCCTTCGACAGCCCAGTGCCAGCGAGGTGTACACATCCTGGTGGTGAGCACAGTCCTTGTGTGGGGTGATGTCAACCTGACTGATGACATTCAGAGTGGCGGCACTCCGTTCCCCATGAGTCACACCCCTGCGGGGGACACTGGAGTCGGGGATGCCACGCACTCATTAGTGATACCTCCGTGCCAGGGCCTTCTCCAAGTCGCTTTATGCCTGTCCTGATTGCAGACCAAGAGCAGGTCCTGGTGGGGGTATGGCGCCATTGACTACTCAGCACCTGTGCTGTTTATGAACTGTTGCTTCTGGAATGCTGGGACCAACAGGAGCCAGCCCTGTCTTGAGGAAGATCTATTTTGCATTATTTTTCCCCTCTCATAAAAGGCCGATTTGGCTTCCTACCCTGCCTTCAACTCTTACTCCCAACTCTGCATCTCTTCCCCAGGACAGAGCTACTACTTAAGGGATTTTTCTAAACCACCCACAGACATGCCACCCCAGGCTGAAACCCCTGCAGTGTCTTCTCAGGGCCCTGACAGTCCCTGGTGCCTACTCTGTCCCAGGCACGCAAGATAACTGAGAACATCACACCTGGGGGAGAGAGTTTAGAAAACAAAGTCAGCAAATCCAAGAGCAAGGGCGCCCACATGCATAACAACTGCCACGAGTGAAGAATGCAGCATGCTGTCACACACAGCTGGTGGCAGAGGCTCCGAGGTGGCCTCTGAGGGCTGGCGCCTGAGCTGAGACCTGAGCTGTAGGAAGGAGCTGGCGTGTGAAGCGTGGCGGTGACAGGTGGGTAGGCAGAGGCACTGGCACAGAGCAAAGGGCTGGAGGTGGAAGAGAGCTTGGGGGCAGGGCCCCAGGAAGGCTGGCTCACAAAGACCCTTTCTAAGCCTGGACTTTGTTCTAAGCATGATGGGAAACCACTGGGAGAGTTCGAGGTGGTAGGTGATGGAATCTGATTTGGATGTTTCAAAGGTCATGCTTCATGAAGACGGGATTATTGGGGACAAGAGTGGAAACAGAGGCCTGCAAAGGCAGGCTGCAGTTGACCAAACATGGGATGGCGGGGGCGTGGAGACTGACAGTCCCTGGTGCCTACTCTGTCCCAGGCACGCAAGATAACTGAGAACATCACACCTGGGGGAGAGAGTTTAGAAAACAAAGTCAGCAAATCCAAGAGCAAGGGCGCCCACATGCATAACAACTGCCACGAGTGAAGAATGCAGCATGCTGTCACACACAGCTGGTGGCAGAGGCTCCGAGGTGGCCTCTGAGGGCTGGCGCCTGAGCTGAGACCTGAGCTGTAGGAAGGAGCTGGCGTGTGAAGCGTGGCGGTGACAGGTGGGTAGGCAGAGGCACTGGCACAGAGCAAAGGGCTGGAGGTGGAAGAGAGCTTGGGGGCAGGGCCCCAGGAAGGCTGGCTCACAAAGACCCTTTCTAAGCCTGGACTTTGTTCTAAGCATGATGGGAAACCACTGGGAGAGTTCGAGGTGGTAGGTGATGGAATCTGATTTGGATGTTTCAAAGGTCATGCTTCATGAAGACGGGATTATTGGGGACAAGAGTGGAAACAGAGGCCTGCAAAGGCAGGCTGCAGTTGACCAAACATGGGATGGCGGGGGCGTGGAGGTGGAGGGCAGAGGGTGGGGGAGAACTGCTGTGGGGTGCGGGGAATGAGTGACGGGAACCAGTTAGGCCCCAGATGTTTGACTTGATCCACCAGGGGGTGGGCAGGGATGCTAGTTCCATCTCCTTGTCAAGACCAGGAAAACTGGGTGGGAAAGGCCACAGCTCCAGCGCCCCAGCTGGGCTGGCTGAGATCAGGAGGGGACCACCTGACGTTCTCGCCACCTGCCTGGCCTCTGTCAGCTCTGCGTCCCTCCACCCCCATGAACTCTGTGCCCCTGGGCCACTGCTTGCCAGCTTTAGGTGACAGGATCCTTCCGTGCAGCCTGCCCTGGTCATACCCCCATCCTCTAGGCTCACAGAGAGCCATCCCTCCCTCCAAGATGCTTCTAGACCCAAGAGTAGCGCATCAGCCAGCCCCCCGGGCAGGTGACAGGATCCTTCTGTGCAGCCTGGCCTGGTCATACCCCCATCTAGGCTCACAGAGAGCCATCCCTCCCTCCAAGATGCTTCTAGACCCATCAGCCAGCCCCCCGGGCAGGCTGTGCTACCTGTAGAAGGCCAGCTGGAGGGTCACCTGGATGAAGGCGTCGGGGCTGCACCCCTGCTGCTTGATGAACGTTCTCCCATAGTCACCAAACTTATAAACGGTGAAGTCGAGATTCTTTACGATTCTGTGGAAGAAAAAGGAAGGCAGCTTTCACTGCATGCAAAGTAGAATGCACTCACCACAGAGTCTAATGAAGTTTCTCGAGCCTGGTCCATGTCACAGCAGTAAGGTGGCCAGGACACAGTCAGAGACAGGCCTTGGTGTATGGAAGTGGCAGAGGGCAAGCTGACCAGGGGGACTCTGAACCGAGGGTGAGGCTTGGCTGGGTAGGGCAGCGGTTCTGTGCTGGGGGTGGGGGAGGTGGACCTGGCTGCAGGGAGGGACGCAGAGCACAAGGGTCATCTGCAAGGGCAAGGAGAACGCACCCTCCGGAGTCCTAGAGAGTCACTGCCCTAGAAGCAGGCCGTGCATTTTGGCTTGTCTGTGAAGTGTGTCCAGCGTCCCCATGGACCCTTTGGGCCTCCTGGCCACCTGGCCAGACCTGCCAACCCCCCACGTTCAGGGAAAAGCCTGCTTCTCCGATGGCTGGAAGCAGCATCTCTCACTGAGACTCGTCCCTGCTGTGCTGTGGGAAGAAAGGCTTGGGGCCTGGCCGCTGGTGACAGTCACCACAGCGGAAGCGGCTCATCCGGGCCTTGTTGGTGACTGAAAATCCATTTTACCCAGAAACTGATGCTGAGCCTCCCGTGATATGCCCAGACCTTTGCCGTCCACAAATCACTTGTCGAGCAGAGGGAAGGCTCCCTGAGTCCACACCGAGACGGACCTTCAGCACTGCCCTCCCCACTCCCTTCCCCTCACTATACTGACCAGTCTCCTGCATAGTGCGTTAGGGGTCCGGGCTGATGGCTTGCAGGAGGGACATGTAGCAAGGTCCCCATATCCGGCCCCCAATAGCCGGCCCCCAGCCGTGTGTGTGCGTGTGCAGAGCCCTGGGTGGGCAGCCCTGACCGCTGCTCCCACCCTCCCTCAGGATTCGGTGTTCCCTGCCTGCCTTGCCTTGAATTATTCCTCCAGTCACGTGAGCTCAGCTCTTGGTTGGTCCATGCCAGGTTCTGAGGACCCAGCAGGACTCAGAAAGGGCCCAGTTCTCATGGGAACTCACCCTTCAGTCTGTCCTGTTGACCCACTGTCCCTGGACAGGCTGAGCTCACAGTCACTGCAGCCACCTGGAAAGCTTCTTGGCCAGCCCTGGCCCCTCAGACCCTACCTACCTTCCGTGGCAGCTCAGGACCCCACGGCTTCCCCTGCTTCCCCACCCACAGGCCTCGCTTGGCCCTTCCGGTCCTCTAGAAAGGAAAGCTGGGCTCTTGGGACCACATGCCAGCTGCTGAAGCCCTGAAATAAGCCAATTCTTTCTTCTGCCCAGGGCTCACCAGCCCGCCAACTCACTCACCTTCGCGTCCCAAGAGCAGCCCCATGGGGTTGAGATACCAGCACTTACAGATGAACACCCGAGGCCTCTCTCCTTCCCCCTGGAAAGTCCGTCAGCACCCCCAGCAGCTCACTGTGGGCTCCCCCTGCCCATCCCTTGGCGTCTGAGCCAGCCACGCTCTGCCCTGCACACCCACGTCATCCCCACAGTCTCCTCACTGGTTCCCTGAAACCCCAGGCCCTAAATCCTCCAGGGGTTCCTCACCACTGCAACACAGCTTCTGGTCCCCGCAATGTAAGGACACGCAGCTCTCTGCAATGCGCCCCCAGCTTCCCTTTATTGCCCCAGCTCTGATCATTCTCTCACTTGCTGGCCTCCAAACAACCTGATCTTATGAACCTGTCTCTTTCCCAGCTGCTGGCACCATGAACTCCTAGTTATCCTTCAAGGCCTATTTCTGCAAAGCCCTCGCTCTACCTCCTGGCAGAACTCAGCTCCAGTGTCCTCTGTGGGTTCAGGACCAAATACCTGTCTCTGGTTTGGGCGCTTATTGCATCTGACGTTTTTGCTTTGGGGATCCAGTTCCTCCACCAAAGTATGGAGGGCGGGGCGCGTGGCACGTTGATTTCTGTGTCCCCAGAGCCCTATCGGTCAGGGGCCTGGAGCACACCGGAGCTCTGCACATGTGTGATGAATGAACGGATGAGAGTGACTGAACGCACTCCTGCTCATTTACCGAATGAGGCAACGAACGGCCAAAGTCCGACCTAGCTGCCAGACCATGACTCCCAGCATGCCTTGCGACCGCCAGCAAGGGCGCAGAACCCCCCGGGACCTCCTGCTGGGTCCCGCTAGGGCTCCCCTTGGGGGGAAAAAGGCCCCTTGTCAAGTTGCAGTGTAAATTCAAGCAAATTGAAATCTCCTGGATTCAAATGACTTATTCAAACCAGCTGGCAATAACCCCCCTCCCCCGGAAGCTGGAGATGATTTCCCCGCCTTGACTCAGCTCAGTCAGGTGAAACCTGCGGAAAAAAATAGATGCACGTTTGCATTTTATGGAAATGAAGGATACTTCGGCAAGGTTATTTCCCCGAGAGGTTCAACTCCCCTTTAGTTTGACTGCATTTCCATGAGGGGGGTGGGCGGAGGCGGGTGAGGGGAGGCTGAGGAGCTGGGGTCTTTGGAAGCTTCTAGGACACCTTGGCAGCTGGTGGGGTGGGGGAGTGGCATGGTGATCCCCACCCCCAAAGACCTGGCATTCTCCTTACTGTTGAAGTTTTTCTGCTGAGGAGGCTAAGAGGCCTTGAATTTCCGGGGAGCATTTCCACCTCAGCCTTCTGGGTGCTGGGAGCTCGCTGACCGAGTCAGCTCGGACCGTCTTCTTGCTGGCCTTCACCCTGCAGGATAATGGGGTGACCTCCTGTGGCCCTGCAAGCTGGGGGGCCGCGGGCAGCTTATTTCTTTGCCCTGCAGTCATGTTAGCTGTTGGAGTTTGGTGTGCCCACCAAACCATGACACAGATGAAAGGACTGAAGCTCTGAGAGGACACCTCAATTAGTGAGCGGTCGAGCTAGGATTCCATCCAGCTCCACCTGACTGCAAAGCCCAGGATTTCCTTTCATGTTTTCCTGTTTGACCACGCTACACCAGTAACTCTTTAAAACAAACAAACAAACAAAAACACCTGGGGACAAATGGAACAAGCAATTTGTGTTTTTCTGTCGATGAGGGCTGGTTTGGGTTTTCAGTGATCCTAGAGTCCTTTAGGGGATCCCAGGTGGCGCTAGTGGTAAAGAACCTGCCTGTCAATACAGGAGACCTAAGAGTCTCAGGTTCAGTCCCTGAGTGGGAAGGTCCCCTGGAGGAGGGCATGGTGCCCCACCCCAGGATTCCTGCCTGGAGAATCCCATGGACAGAGGAGCCTGGTGGGTCACAGTCCACGGGGTCACAGAGAGTCGGACACGACAGAAGTCATGCTAAGTCATGACGTAGCATGCACGCACAGAGTCCCTAAATCATGGAAGAGATTCAGAACGCATAGATTCAGGGAGAAGAGTCTAGGAGGAGAGAATGAGCAAAATCATGAATGGAGGAAGGGATCCAGTGTATCCAAGGGACAGGGAAATAGTCTGGCGACCTTGGAAGGTAGGGAGAGAGACCCAGGCTGAGGGGAGAGAAGCAGGTGCAGCTCCCCTCTGAGCTGGGTCAACAGTGGGCCCACACCTGACCCCGGACAAGCGATAGACATCGACCTGGGCATCCCTGGGCCAGAGCCAATGTTCCTTAGAGCTGAGAATTCTTGGCCAAATGTTGCCCTCACTGCGCTGAACTTGTCGCTCAGTCTGCCCCTTCCGTCCAGGCTCGATAAAGCGTATGATGTTTCATCCAAGCTGGTTTTCAAATTCGCCTTTTGCTGGGACACATGCCAGACTAATGCAGCCCCTCAGTGGCCGCCCACATTTTTCCTGGCCTAGCTTGGCCAGTGCTGGGCGGTCTGGGTTTGCCTCCCGTGGCCGCTCAACGGCTCAGGAGGGGCCCTGCCCCCAGACTCACATGTGCTTGAGCAGATGCTCCGTGCACTGCACCAAGACGATGCCGTCGAAAGGGGAGTGTTCACACACCACGCCACAGGTGCCATCTCGGCCCACCACGAACTGCAACAGCACAGAGAAGCGAGCAGGCCTCTGGGTCAATACTCCACATCAGCGCTTGGCTCCAGGTCAGGACCCTGTATCCCTCCCACCTCCCCCACCTCTCAGGGAGACCTTTTCTCCAGGAACACCAAAGCAGATGATCTCCTGAAAGGAACGCAGTCGCCATGGCCTGAGAACAGAGGAGCCTGAAGACAGCTCTAAACGGTGTGACCTCCTCCCAGAAATGCCCTGGGAGTGAAGGCAGAGCCCCCAGCTGCCTGGCTCAGGTAGCCCAGCGATTCCTAAGAGCTCAGCCGAGCTGTGCGTGCTCTCCTCAGGTCCTAGGCAAGCCCCTTTGGCTCCTGTTAGCCCTGCTTCCCCTTCCCAGCGCACGTCGGGGCCACCACCCGGGTCTGCTTTGTGTGACTGTGTTACTATATTCACTGATATTATCCCCAGGATCTAGTGTCCACCCCATGGCAGGTGCTTAACGACTTCCCTAAATGAGCAATGAAGTGTGATGGCCCAGTTTGGGTGGCTTGCAGATTCCCAGGGAGGAAGAAAAGACTTCACGCTAGTAGTGAAAGGAAGGCGTATCAAGGATGGCCCATCCACTGTGGCCTGGGCTTCAAGTCGGGATCCCTGACTCCAGTTCTGAGGTTACCACCTTCCAGCCGGGAGAGCTCTGACAAGTCCCATCAACTCTCTGGCTTCAGTTTGCTCTCATTTGAAATGGATCCAATAAGGCTCAGTTCACGGGATCAATACAAGGATTAGAGAGACGGTCTATGGAAGGCCATGGGAACGATAAAGGTTATTCATGATTTTTCTAACCATACACAGGCTGGATTTAGCTGACTTTGGAAAGGGAGATGCTCAATGTGTACAAAGGTCCTAGCAGGAAATCACGAAAAGAATGAGATCTTGATTCTAAAAGCATAACCTGAATACAGTCAAGCTGCCTTGAAGTCCACCTCAGCACAGCATTACACGCCAGAGGTACTAACCCATCATCCGTAAGCAAAAACCAACAAGCCAACAAATACACAAGCTACTGAAATCTGTATGAGACCTTCCGGGGACTGTGGCAAGGCACACCTGTGAGCTGACTCCCAGCCTCCCCCAGTCTCACAGTATGCCAGCTCCCAGAATCGTACTCCTTTTATTCAAACAAGCACACTTCCCACAGAGTTCTTCTCCAGGCCCATCCATGCAGGCTCTTTTCTCTCTCTCCCCCATGCCCTCTGCCTTTCTGTCCTGAGATTTGCTCTCAGACCTTTCCATTCAGGCTCGCGGAGCTTGCTGGGCTTCTCCAGCTCCCCTGAGAATCTGTCCTGCCTGCAAAAAAGAGCCCGGAAGCGGGCTCACACAAGGCAGGAGGGGCGGGCGCGCCGCTCACACATCAGTGCTTTCCTGTTCCTGTCACTGAAAATAAGGGTGGAGAACAGTGCCTTTTAAAAACCACTACCATGCCAGCTCCCAGAATCGTACTCCTTTTATTCAAACAAGCACACTTCCCACAGAGTTCTTCTCCAGGCCCATCCATGCAGGCTCTTTTCTCTCTCTCCCCCATGCCCTCTGCCTTTCTGTCCTGAGATTTGCTCTCAGACCTTTCCATTCAGGCTCGCGGAGCTTGCTGGGCTTCTCCAGCTCCCCTGAGAATCTGTCCTGCCTGCAAAAAAGAGCCCGGAAGCGGGCTCACACAAGGCAGGAGGGGCGGGCGCGCCGCTCACACATCAGTGCTTTCCTGTTCCTGTCACTGAAAATAAGGGTGGAGAACAGTGCCTTTTAAAAACCACTACCAAAGCTTGCTATGTTTCAGGCCCTGTACATCCGCTATAGCATTTCATTCCCACAGCTGCTCCATGAAAGACTGCAAGCCATTAACACCACTGGTGGAGGCTGAATAGCCAGCACAGCAGGGAGAGAACTCATCAGAAACAGCAGGATCAATATGCAAACCAGTAAAAAGGATAACCTGCAGAACGTAGGGGACAGAGAGAGAGAAGAATGAGGCAGTCTAGAGACGCTTACCAGTGGAAGCTAAACCAAAACCAGAGCGATGCTAAACCACAGCATAAACATGGTCGGGTACCACTTAATACAGCCTTTGTGAAAGCATTGGGGCTTTACAAGCAAACAAGGTTCGACTCAGGATCAGCATGCTGGAGAGAAAGGGTGGGGGTGGGAATGAATGGACTGAACTTCATCCCCATCTGTGTGAGTGCTTTCCTCTAGGCCAAAGTGAATGTCTTATTTCTGGGCTGATGTCACGTGAACGAGCCTCATCTTATGACTCTTCTCCTGTGGAGATGCTGGGCGGCCGTGCTCCTCAGGGATGAAGGGAGGTGTGTTGAAATGTCGGGGCCAGGGTGACGGAAATTCAGAAACACTGTTGTCTTCGGGCATCAGACGTGATTCTTGATGAAAGCGTTGAGGGTTTGTTTGATGGGAGTCCCTGGCATGCCCCCACCTGACAGTGTGGGATGGAAAATGGGGAATGAGCCCCAGGTCTGACCCAGAGGCCCCCTAGGCTGAGCACAGGCTGCAGGAAAGTCAGGGAGTTAGCGCTCCCGAGAAGAGTTCTGGCCGGTCCAGGGGCCAACAGGAACAGCATGTCTCCTTGGTTTCGCTCGCCCCACATGCAGCATCCTGGGGGGCACCAGAGGCCACTGAGTGAGCCTACTGGACGTGAGCACGAGGTGGCTCAGGCCACCGGCCATGCCCTGGGGAGGCTTACCTGCAGGGACTTGTCATACCAGCGGTTGGCCCCGTTCTTGCTGCAGCCTCCACCGTGGAGGAGCTGGAGGGCCCGGTTGGTGTCACTGAGCTCCATGCCTCCGGGGGCGTCCAGGCACACCAGGCAGATGCAGCGCTCGATCATGTCCAGGGAGTCCCGGTTGGTGGAGTCTGGAGGGGGGGCCAGCACGGCTTGACTTAGCACCTGCCAGCCCTGGGCCTGGGGTCCCTTCTGCAGAACCCATACCATAGGCAGATACACATATGGACACCCAGACCTTGAGCCAATCCTGAACCCCATCCCCTGTACTCCAGGGGGTGGGCTGGTAAGTCAAGGTTACTGTCCTGAGCTTCACCCCCCAGGGGTGGCACACCCCCAGGGGCCCTGTAAGAGTCCTGCCCTCCAACCATAGCCAGTTCCGCCCCAAGATGTGCAGTTACCAGTCCTGCCCGCCAAGATGAAGGGGGTGATATGGGGTCTTCCCCAGAGGCATTAGACTCTCAGAGGAGAGCTTGTGTCAGAGGGGCCCCAATTCCCCCATCCAGTGGCCCCCTTACTCACACCTGCCAGCCACGTCTGGCACATAGACAAGTTCATTTGTCCTGAATTGTGACTTTCAAACATCAGTTGCCAAGAAGTTTTAATTAGTCAATTTCACATGAAAACTGGAAGCAAGGAAGTGAGAGTGTTGCTCTCCCAGGTCTCCCTCCCCCCAGCTGTTGTTTCTATGCAAAGGGCAGGTGGAAGGGCCAGCCTGCCCCTGAATCTGTAGCCAGATGAGCCGACCGGGGCAGTTTCAGGCATGCAGAGTTCATCAGGACAAACAGACTAAAGGTCACGGAGATGTACCAAAGACATGTCACTATGACAGCCTGACTTCTCCACAGGGGACAGTGGGCATGGAGCTCCCTCCAAAGTAGAGCTGGGCCAGCCAGATGGGCTGCCCCAGGCAGCTTCCTCTCCTGAGCGTTAAGAAGGTTTGAAAAGCCTGCCCAGTGGGACCTGACTATGGCCACAGCTGCCGTGACTGTGGGGCCAGACACCTTTTCTCCCAGTCAGGAGTCTTTACTGTGACTGTGTCATTTCTGCACCATCCCACGCAGGTGTTGGTGCATCAGGACCCGATGGTGAGGACTGCCATCGCTCAGGCATCCTGACCTCTGGGCTAGACGGGGTGCAGGCTTACACCCCTCCCCCAGTCCCAGTGAGTTTCATGCATGAGAAGATGGGGTGCATGTTATTTGGAGGCAAAGGAGCATGACATGGCATATTCCAATACCCGCACCCACTTCAGTCATAGAACTCCTGGTCTGTAGCTTGGCACATAGATGAGGAGAGCTAAAGCTACATTTCCCAGCTTTCCTCACATCTGGGGGAAATCATATCTCAGTTCTGCCAACAAAAATCTAGAGACACTATCTGACAGCTTTCAAGAAACCTCCTTAAGTACAGTAAGCACATTCTCTTTGCTCTTTTTTCCACCTTCCTCTGTCCTGCTGCCTGGATCACAGGTGTGGTGGCCAGAGGCCTAGCCTCCGTTCTGGGCCAGGAGGACGCAGGCCACATCCTCGGAGTGCGATGGAAGAATTTAAACCATCTGTCAGCTCTGGGGGGCTCGGTTTGGGTATATATGAGAGAGACGGAGAGAGAGAGAAACCTCTGTTTTCTTAAGATACTAATATTTTGGATTTGGGGTCACATGTGACCAATTCTAATGCTAATCTTATACCATGTAGTTACGTTGAATTCGCATCCTCACCCTGCAGGGTGAGCTGGAGTTGAGAAGCTGTGCCCTTGGTTTGCCACGGTCTTCCCATTTATTTAACTCTGTTGTCTCTGCAGGTATTTAAGTTCCCTGTCCAGGATGCTATTCTCTGTGTCAGAAACATTCTGGGGGCTGAAGAGCCTTCCTAGGAGGCAGTTGGTTGAGTCAGCTCCCAGCTCCCTCCTGTCCTAGCATGCAGGCGAACCTCTGGGCGGCCCTGGTCCTGGTCCTGGCCCTCCCGTGCTCCCCGATTCTGAGCCCGGGTTCGCAGCCTTCTGCTTCTGCAGCCACTTGCTCCTCTCCACTCAGGCTCTTCCCATTCCCTTTGGAACCCCAAGGACTAAGTCTGAACTCCTCTTTTCGGAGCCTATCCCCTCATCCCGCCCCAGCCCCCAGGTCTGGAGCCTTCTTTCTCTCCAGAGCCTTAAGCTAAGAAATGTACCCATCGTGTGTCACAGTCATCTGGAAAATGCCTTCCTGAAGTCCAGGGAACGGGTGGGAGCAGGTGTGACTTCCACACCCTGAGGTTCAGATCTCCCCACAGCCTTCGTTCGCCAGCCGGGTCCTGCCCGCGGGTTGAGCCAGGCATCGCAGCACCTTCCCCGGTCGGGGGGCAGCTGAATCCACAGCAGATGCGCCGGTGAGGACCACGCCTGGAGCCTGCCCGGCCTTGCCTCTGTCCAGCTAAGGGCCTGGAGGGGCCAGCGAGGAGGTCCTGTCTGCTCCTCCCGCCTCTCGGCCTCAGCCCGGGCTCTCTGGGCTGCTCCCCGCTGCTGGCACAGGCAGCCGCGAGAGAGGCGACACTTGAGGCCCTCCCCTGGGGCTCTCAGCACCGCCCGGGCAGGCAGCCGCTAAGGCCACTGGGGCAGCCCCTGCTCGGCCGGGCTGAGTCCTCCAGGTTCTCGAGAGGGTCCCCAGATGGTCTCCAGCAGAAGGACACTGTGGTCCTTGCCATCGCCTCCCTCCCTCCTCTTGCACATCCTGGGGAAGGAGAAGCCTCTCACGCTGGCCTTCCACTCTGGAACGAGGCTGGCCAGCAAGCCAGCCCCTCCTTGGGTCTTCCTCCCCTCACACTCGTCTGGAGTATGGATTAGGGGAGCCCTCTGTGTTCAAGATTCTTCTTGATCCCTATGTGTCCAGAGTGACTCATCACCTTCCGCTTGGCCTCTTGGACTTTGCTGCCTCCTCTGATCAACTTGCAGGCTTTGGTCCCAGGCCTGGGGACTGAACGTTCAATGAGACTCCGTTGTGGCGGACAGTGTGGGTGCGGGGAGGTGGGAAACTCCTGCTCCTCCTCCCCTGAGTGTGGTACAGTCACCGCCTACCCCTCTTCAACCTGGGTCAACTTCGACTACCCACAGGGTAGACTCCAAGCTTCTCAACACCGCCCTCTGGACTCCATGCTCGCCTATGCCGCCCCACTGGGCCACCTCCTCGGAATCCTGGCATGGACCTCACAGGAGCTCCTGCCACTCCTGGATACCTGGGCACATCCATCCCCTCGGGTCGTGCAGGCTGCCGCCTGGGTGGGAGCCCTTCTCCTTCTCTGCCTCTCAAAGTGCTACTCATCGAATGCTCCTGAGATCCCAAACCCTATCACAGTGTGGGCCCTGCGTCCCGTGTGGGTGAGAGCAACCCAGAGGGCTCCTGCCCCGCCCCGATCGCCTCATCCCAGTAACATGCTGGCTCGGGCGCCTGCTCAGGGCAGACAAGGACCCTCTGCTTGCCAGACTGGCCTCACACAGAACCTGAGCCAGCCAGACCAGTTACCTCTGCACCCGCTGCCCCCTACCGCACAATGCGTGACCTTACAGTGTGGGGCCCTGTAGCTGCCCCAGACCCCAGCCACCGACCATCCAGCTCTAAAATCCTGATCTGGCCGCCCCTTCTCAAGCTTTGAGCTCACAGAGAGCAGGGCCTGGTTCCCTGGCTTAGGTGGGCACAGGAAGTGTCTGTGTCTGGCAATGGACTTGAGTGTGCATAGACAGGTGGGGCTGAGATCTGTGGGCATAGCTCAGACTTCCAGGCCCTTTGGAAGACAGGAAACCACTACCTTTGGGGCAGGGGGTTTCATAGGATGGAAGGGGTGGAGGAGGGATGGAGACAGGAACAGGATTCCTAACCCTCTGCAAGACTCCCCCACCCTGGCTCCTGCTGGAGCCTTTGCCAACAGCCATGGTGCCCGGCCCTGCATATGTGTTATTCTGGGGGTCCTGGGCGCAGGGTGGCTGGTGACTTCAGAGCATAGGGAGGCCTTGGCCA
Organism: Oreotragus oreotragus; assembly: GCA_006410675.1. Taxonomy (NCBI): domain Eukaryota; kingdom Metazoa; phylum Chordata; class Mammalia; order Artiodactyla; family Bovidae; genus Oreotragus; species Oreotragus oreotragus. The sequence goes on from SJYX01008949.1 coordinate 152,779, forward strand.
GGCATGGGTCTGATTCAAAATAGGTGGAGAGGAAGGAAGCAACACATCAGGAAAGAAGTAACAGTGCTGGAAATGGCTCTGAGGCTGGGCAGCAGACACCCAGGCTGGTGAGTGGAGCTTGTCAGCGATGCCTAGCCGCTTGGGGAGGGCCTGGGCCTGGCGACCACAGGCAGCCCCAGTGCTATACGTGTTGGCCTGGGTCTCAGTGAGCTCTGAGAGCCCAGGCTTGGTATCTGCCTATGAAACAGCCCCAAGGGCAGTGTGGAGTAGGCAGGCTTCAGCTCTCTGGGAAGCCCAAGGCAGGCCTGTCCAGCTCAGAGCCTGGGGAGCAGGCCTGATGCAGCTGCTGGGCAGAAGAGTGAGGGTTGGGCACCCTCCTTTTCAGCTGGGTGACTTGAAGCTGGTGGCATAAAAGGACAGCTCCTTGGGCATCAGTGCCCCAGCCACCTCCAGGCAAGACAGAGGGACCCCTGAGGAGGGGCTGAACCATCACCGCTACATGCAGGTTGAGCAGGACCCCAGAGCTCAGTGCCACGCAACAGGAACTGGTCCTGGCTCATTAAACAGAGTGAAATGGGAGCAGGACAGCAGAGCCAGGATGCCAGGTGGCCTTGCAAATGGACTCCCTGCATACGAGCAGCTGATCGGTCAGACGCTGACAAGTTTATCGTGTAAGGCAGAAAATGAACTACATCCAAACTCATCCACCACTACTCTGGCCCCAACGGAATGGAAACATGGGGCGGTGGGCCGGAGGCACACGGCAGGAGCCGTTTGTCTTGTGACATCCTCATCAAGCACAGGGAGGCTCGTTTAATGTGGTAAATCAATCTTCCTCAAGGAGCCCCTGCTTAATAGGTAGAAGTCAGAAGTGAGTAATAGGAGGAGCTTGCTCTGCCACCCATGCCTGGGGAGTTGACAACTTTGGCGATGTAGAAATTCCAGAGGCCAGGAGGCCTTAGAGGACCCCAGAGCTTCTGCTAGAGGTTCAAAGTTCCCAGTCTGTGACTAAGGTGAGCGAAGAGAAAATGAACACAGCGCTTCCGCCTTTGGAGGCCTGCGGACCTCTCAGATGCTGATCCCCAACACACCCACCTGTGCACACGCACACACACACATGCAGCCCTCTCTCTGGGACACTTGCCTTCTCTGATCTAGTCCCTGGGAAAAGGACCCATACCGCGCTTCTACTGCCCTGCCTCACATAGTCTGGGGAGGGGAGGCACTGGGTCCCTTTCAGATACTTAGGAGCTCCTAAACATTTGTCACGCACATCTGCGCATCTTTACTCTGCAGACAAAGGAATCATAGCCCCTTTTGGGAGGAAAATCCGTCATCCCACCTCTCAAATCCTTCTCTACTCTGTGGCTCATGGCGATCTTTACACTCCCAGCCCTAGAGGCTATGAAGATGCCAACAAATATATATCCAAGCTATATTCTATCTACAAGAAACTCACATCAAATATATGGATCTTGCAGACATCAAAAGGATATTAAGAAAATACTATGAACCACTCTACAGACATAAATTTGACAACTTGGATGAAATGCACTAATCACTTAAAAAGTATAAACTACCACAAGGCACAAAATATGAAACAAATAATTTGGAGACCCCCTAATTGTTAAGGAAATTAAATTTGTAAGTTTAAAGTTTCCCCTCACCAAAATCTCCAGGCCCTGATGGTTTCACTAGAGAATTCTACCAAACATTTAGGGAAGAATTAACCCCAATCTACACAATTTCTTCCAGACACTATAAGAAAAGCAAACACTCCTCAATTCATCTTAGGAACCCAGTGTTACCATGACACCAAAAGCAGACAAAACGGTACACCACCCCGCCACCCATAACCACACACACACACACACACACCACACACACCACACACACCACACACACCACACACACACACCACACACACACCACACATACACACACACAC
>SJYX01008949.1:155825-183187 GCA_006410675.1 Oreotragus oreotragus
ACACACACACACACACACCACATACCACACACACACCACACACACACACACACACCACACACACACCACACAGCAAACACACACACCACACACACGCACCACACACACGCACCACACACACGCACCACACACACACACACGAAAACAACCAGCTACAGACAAGTAACCCTCATTAATACAGAAACAAAGATAGCTAACAATATATCAGCAAATAGAATTAAGCAACATGGAAAAAGTATATACTATGACTAAGTGAGGCTCATTCCAGGGATGCAAACCTGGTTCCATATTTGAAAATCAATTGCCGTAATCCACAGTATTAACACACTATTGAAAAATCACATGATTAGATCAATTGATGAAGTACAAGTTACAAAATTCAACATCTTATCATGATAAAATCTCAGAAAACTAGGAATACAGCGGAACTTCCTCAACTTCATGAAAAGAATCTACCCCAAACAAAAATGCATATAGCTAATATACTTAAGGGTGAAAAGACTGTAAGCCTTGCCCCAAAGATAAGGAAGAAGAAAGGATGCCCATTCCTCCCACTGCTGTTCAACTGGCACTGGAAGTTCTGGCCACAAAAAGGCAAGAAAAGGAATAAAAAAGAAAACTATCAAAAAGAAAAAACTGCCTGTTTTCATATGACATGATCTGTCTGTGTCGAAAATCATAAGGAATCCACCCCCAGAAAACTCCACCTGGAACTAATAGATGAGCCGGAAGCTCACAGGATATAAGATAAACACACAAAAATCCAGCAGAGCACAGTCTAGTTCACGCGAAATAAGTGAAGTCCCCCAGTGTAAACTGAACAAAGGCAGCCAGGACTTATACAAAGAAACTGCAGAGCACCCAGCGCAAAAACCAAAGGTCTAAGTAAATGGAGAGATGTAGCATGCTCATGCGTGCGCAGACTCAGCGTAGTGAAGATGCCGACCTCCCCAGGTTGGTACACAGGCTTAACCAGCTCCCATCAAAATCCCAGCAAGACTTTTTGTAGCTGTAGACAAGATTATTCTAAAATCTGTGTGAAAAGGCAAAGGAACTAGAATAGCTAAAACAATTTTTTAAAAGAATAAAGTTGGAGGAATCAGTGTATCCAATTTAAAGACTTATCACATAGCCAAGAACGTGCAGTACTGGCAGACAGATGAACACGTAGACCAATGGCAGAGAATAGAAAACCCTGAAATAGACGAACACAGATATACCCAATTGATTTAGACAAAAGTGCAAAAGCAATTTAACGGAGGACGGATGGCTTTTTCAGCAAATATTAGTGGAACATCTGCACATCCATAGGTACTCCCCCTGAAAACCTTGGATAAAAACCTGATACCTTACAAAAAATTAGCACAAAATAGATTGTCAGCTTAAATGTACAATGTTATAAAACTTTAAGGAAAAATTCATCTTTGGGATATTAGGACTAGACATATAATTTCTAGGCTTGTTGCCAAATGTATGATCAAAAAAAAGAGAAAAAAACTAATAAATTGGACTTCATCCAAACTAAAAACATTCCTTCAGGGAAACACCCTGTTAAGAAGATGAAACGATAAGCTCAGACTGGGAGAAAATATAAAGCCACATATCCAATAAAAGGTTAGTAAAGAACATATAAGCAGCTCTCAGAACTCACAGTTTAAAAAAAAAAAATCCAAACCCCGAAACCTAAGCCCCAAACAATCCAATCAGAAAATGAGCAGAAGACGCGAGATGATATTTCCCAAAAGGTGAGACACAGAGGGAAGGACAACACATGAAAAAACATTTAACATCTTTAGTCATCAGAGAAAACATCCAACGCCACTAGTCATCAGAGAGATGTAACTTACGGCTGCAATAGGACCACTGCATACCTATCGGAAGGCAACAATGAACGCAAAAAATAATGACAGTGGAGAGAAGCTGGATCATTCAAGCGCTGCTGATGGGAAAGCAAAGTGGGACAGTCACTCTAAAGAACACTTAAGCGGTTTCCTGTAAAACGAAGCATGCAAATGTCCTATGACCTAGCAACTTCATTCCTGAACATTTTCTTTGAAACGAAAACTCATGATTACACAAAAACCTATGTATGTATTCACAGTAGCTTTATTTGTAAAGTAGAAACAACTCAGATGTCCTTCAGTGGGTGGATGGATATGTCACTTATGTTGAAACATCCAAATTGTGGAATACAGAATGAACTGTTCACACATACAATAGCCGGGATGGATCTCTCCAGAGTATTATACTGAGTGAAAGAGCCAATCTCAGAAAGCTAGGTGCTGCATGATTCCATTTATATGACATTCTTGAAACAACATCGTAGAAATGAAGGATGGATTAGTGGTTGCTAGGGATTAAGGAGGGCTGGAGTTGGAGGGAAAGTGGGTGCAGCTGTAAAGGGAACACCAGGGGTCCTTGTGGGGATGGAGACGTTCTCTCTCTTGACAGTATCAACGTCAGTGCCCTGGTTGTGATACTGTAAGATTTGCAAGATGTTACCCTTCCCTGCGGGGTGGGGGTGGGGGCGGCTGAACCGTACAAGTATGTTTATTTCATACAAGTGCACACGCGTCTATAATTATCTCCAAAGAAGTTTAATTTAATTTTTTTTAAAAGAAGTCAGTAGCCAAGAACTGCTCTTCCCTCTGGGTTCCAGCTACCCTTCCCACAAAGACAGATTTAAAGAGCCATCATACTTTCAGAATTTCAGAATCAGGGGAGGGGTGGTGAATGGCGAAAGGCAGGAGACACAAAAAAAGCAAACAAACCAAAGCCCGCAGCCTCTCGGCTGCCTTGAAATGGAACATCACAGAGCTGCCCTTGAAATGGACAGTGAGGGCCAGGAAGTGGACACACGGGGAGGACTGGAGGCGTAGAGGAGTCTGGAGCGTGTCCGTGCAGGGCCTGCGGCATCTGGGGAGCCTGGGGGAGGCAAAAGAGCTCCCCAGAGTCAGTGAGACTCAGGGCTCCATACCAGGACAATAGCCATTCAGTCTGAGGCCACGGGCCACTGTCACTGACTGCAAGAGCTGTGCCCATCCACACAAGTCCATTTTCAGCTCACTGGATTTTTTCAGGGTGGTTTTGGGCTTGGGAGAACATCCCCAGAGTGTTTCCCTGAATATAATAAGAGGTATCCTTAGCGATCGCCCTCTGTGCAGCAGGCCCGGGAACATCAGCTTTGCATCCCTTAGATGGGCTGCCATCTCCCCGTCCTGGCTTAAGGAGCCAGACTCAGAACCTCAGCGAGGGGCCGGTCAAGCCCAGACCTCTCGCCCTGGACCAAAGGCCTCTCCCTGTCTGGTTGCTCTCAACCAGGAAAGCCTTCACGCTTCCACTGTGAGAGGGAGGGGTTGGCCCAAAGAAAGAAAACAGCATTCAGCCTCACGAGCCAGGAGATATTTCTGGGGCAATTGAATCAGAGAGGCTGTTATTGCTAATGTGTAATTGGTTTTAAAATCAGCAGGCTTGCCTATCTCTGGCTGACAATATTTAAAGAGCAAGACGCCCCATCCCGAGTGGGTCTTGTAAACCATGACCAAGGAGGCCCTCTGCAGACACAGCAACCTTCTGTCAGTTCCCTCCCTGGAAGCTGTGGCTCAGCTCTAATTGGCTGCTGGGAATAAATATTTACGGGACTGTGCAAACGGAGGCATCTGCTTCCAAAGTCTGTTCACAGGATCTCCACTGCACCCAGGCAGGCGAGCCAGCAGAGGGACGGATCTCCTAGCTGGCAATCCTTTTCCTGCAAATTGACAAGTGCTGTAGTCTTCCAGACTCAGGGCTGGATGTCTAATTGAATTTCTAGACAGGATAACGGTGTTGGCTCCTCCTGGGCTCAGGAAGGCCATAGCTTCACTGTGGGTCGGGAGGGAGGTTCTCAGAGGATGCACACAGCCCTCCTGAGGCCCAGATCTCACCCCCGAGTGCCAGGCCCTGAAGGTGTCAGGCTGGGAGACAGACGTCCCCTGGTCACTCCCGGCTCCACCACCGTCCACCTAACCGGTGCGAGACACGGCCTCCTCTGCTCGTGTGGGTGCAAGTCTCGCCTCANGGCTTGGGAGAACATCCCCAGAGTGTTTCCCTGAATATAATAAGAGGTATCCTTAGCGATCGCCCTCTGTGCAGCAGGCCCGGGAACATCAGCTTTGCATCCCTTAGATGGGCTGCCATCTCCCCGTCCTGGCTTAAGGAGCCAGACTCAGAACCTCAGCGAGGGGCCGGTCAAGCCCAGACCTCTCGCCCTGGACCAAAGGCCTCTCCCTGTCTGGTTGCTCTCAACCAGGAAAGCCTTCACGCTTCCACTGTGAGAGGGAGGGGTTGGCCCAAAGAAAGAAAACAGCATTCAGCCTCACGAGCCAGGAGATATTTCTGGGGCAATTGAATCAGAGAGGCTGTTATTGCTAATGTGTAATTGGTTTTAAAATCAGCAGGCTTGCCTATCTCTGGCTGACAATATTTAAAGAGCAAGACGCCCCATCCCGAGTGGGTCTTGTAAACCATGACCAAGGAGGCCCTCTGCAGACACAGCAACCTTCTGTCAGTTCCCTCCCTGGAAGCTGTGGCTCAGCTCTAATTGGCTGCTGGGAATAAATATTTACGGGACTGTGCAAACGGAGGCATCTGCTTCCAAAGTCTGTTCACAGGATCTCCACTGCACCCAGGCAGGCGAGCCAGCAGAGGGACGGATCTCCTAGCTGGCAATCCTTTTCCTGCAAATTGACAAGTGCTGTAGTCTTCCAGACTCAGGGCTGGATGTCTAATTGAATTTCTAGACAGGATAACGGTGTTGGCTCCTCCTGGGCTCAGGAAGGCCATAGCTTCACTGTGGGTCGGGAGGGAGGTTCTCAGAGGATGCACACAGCCCTCCTGAGGCCCAGATCTCACCCCCGAGTGCCAGGCCCTGAAGGTGTCAGGCTGGGAGACAGACGTCCCCTGGTCACTCCCGGCTCCACCACCGTCCACCTAACCGGTGCGAGACACGGCCTCCTCTGCTCGTGTGGGTGCAAGTCTCGCCTCACAGGCTGTTAGGAAGACTTGCAGCAACAAGGGGCAGAAAGCACCCCGGAGAGGGCCCAGCAACAGGGGAAGGTCCATGTGTGGTGGCTGCCAACGTCTGAATAAGAGGGTTCCAACCCTGAGGGGGCTTCAGTGATACGAGGTCCTTAGCCTCACTCCGGTGCCACTGGAAAGTCACCAGGACCCAAGAATCTGGTTTGGTTTTTCTGATTTTTTTCTTTTCCTGAGCTCTCTAGATGACCCTCATGTTGTCAACTAGCCGCAGCCACACTGACCTCAGCCCACCTTGTTTAGCCTCAAGTCTCACTTAGCACAGGAAGTCCTGGTGAACTATGAGATGCAGAGGGCGAGGCCCCCAGATCCCCACAGGACTCCTAGGGGAGATCTTCCCTTTGTTTATGCTTGTCCTGACGATTCTGCCTATTCCAGTCTCCCCAGCAGGATGGCAGATCCCAGGGGCAGAGACAGTCCCTGCAGGTCTTGCAGCCCTCAGACCCCCAGGAGGCCCCTCAATGTGGACTGTGTCCCACTGGCAGTTCCTGGACCTCTGTGAGCTCCACCCTCTCAATGTCCTGGCAGAGGGTCAGGCTGGGCAGCCTGGGAGCTTACAGAGGGGGCCAAGCCGGTTGGGGGATCAGGGACCGTCACTGGAAGGAGAGCAGGTTGATGCAATCAACCGCCTCTGTGGGTCTCAGCTGACCCCGTGGAAATTCAAGGGGGAATTTTGTCTGCGCGCAGGCTTCCTGGTCTAGGCATCCAGCAGGATAAGTGGAGCGCAGCTGGGCTGAGACTTTCTACTGCACAAGGCCAGCCTGGGCCCAGCGCCCATGGATACTGGGCTCTGCCGGGGTCTCTGGAAGAGAGGTAGAGACCTTGGGACTTCAGCTGAGCTACCCTGGAAAGCTCAGCCCATTGTCCAGTGTTAGTGGCGGTTCTCCCGAGAGCCAGAAAGACCCCCGGCCTCACCACAGTCCGCAGCTGCTCCTGGAACCAGGGGAGAGAGGTGCCTCGAAGAGGTTAGCGCCCGGGAGCGCCACTGGCGACGATGGCCGCCCACCGCCGCTGCCCCAGTGCCCCCGGGTGGACCTGGCCCGCCCCTGCTCCCCTCTCCTCCTTCCTGGACTCTCCGCAGCGCTTGACTGGTTCTCCCCTTGCCCTGTTAGCCTTCTCTGAAAGCGTTCTGTTAACCTTTTGCCGCAACTGAAGGGTGCCCCCTCTGAGGGCCCACTTCCTTGCACCCCCTCCTAGAGGACTGTCGTCTTCCCTCACACTCAGCCCAGCACCAGATGGGCAGGGGGCACCCCCTCCCAGCTCCTAAATGACTCCCCCTCCCCTCCGGCTCTCTCTGTGGAGCTGCAGCCGGTAGGCTTTCCTCTCGCCCCACGCATTATCCTCTTGTTGCTGTGCTCCTCGGGCCTCCTCACAAGGCCCAACCACCAGGACCTGGCTCTAGCTCTCCCTCCCCATCACCACTCCGGTCATCCTTTCGGTAGCTTGAACATCCCTGTGCGTGGCCTGGCTGGCATCCTCCTCTCTTGGCCCTTTGACCTCTCACCTTTGACAGTCCAACCTCAGCACCTACTCCTGCCACCACATCTGGAGGCATATCACTACCAGGACCCCACCCCCTCTGGGGCATCGGCTCAAGCTCCCCATACCTGGACCACTCTGACCCCTGCTTCACACTCTGTTACCTCCCACTGCAGCACGTCTCAGTGACATCTCCAAGACCCTTCGGCCTCGCTGCCTATTTCCACTCTCCACCACCCACCTCCATCTTTCACTTCCCTCCTGTGATGGGCTAAACTGTGTCCCCACCCGCAAATCCCTAAGTTGAAGTCTAACTCCTGTCCCAGGGACTGTATTCGGAGATGAGGGTCTTTATACAGGTAATCAAAATGAGGTCACTGGGGTGGGACCTTAATCCAACATGAGTGGTGTCCTTATAAGAAAAAGAGATGAGAACACAGACATGCTTGTACATAGAGGGAAGACAAATGTAAAGATTCAGGGAGGAGACAGCCGTCCCGGTCAAGGAGAAAGGCCTCAGAAGAAAGCCCTCTGTTGACACCTTGACCTTGGACTTCTAGGCTCTGAAAGTGGGAGAAGATAAGTGGCTGTTGTCGAAGCCCCACAGGGGTGCAGTAGGTTACTGTGGAAGCCTGAGCAGACGAGCGCATTGGCTTACTCAGTTCAGATTCCAGCATTCTAACCGTTCCCCTCCACACCCGCCTTCTCTCTCTCACTAACCTTGGCTGGACGACGGCTCGTGGTAGAGGAACCAGCAACCCACCTTCTCCTTGCCTGAACCTCAGCACCTCAGCGTTATGTGTGGAGGGGGGGGGATTGCAAAATAATGCTAAAGGGCATTGTTTCTTCTCAAGTGTACGGCCCTCAAATGTGAGCTCAGCCCATGAGTCTTAGCGAGTCTCCTGAGCAGGCTGTCTTTCTCACTTCCCGTGAAGCTCCATCACACTTTCTCTTCTGCCTCCAGAAAGCCCCTCACCACTGCTGGCCTGAGGCCAGGTTCAGTTTCCTTGGATTAGTCAAAGGCCTCTGGTTCCCTGTGCTCCATCTCCTTTTGCCTGTGCAGGAATCCCACCCCTCCAGCTGTCTCCTCTCTCCTCGCTAAGAATTCCACTTGCTGGATTGCTTCCACGCACTTGCTTCTCCTACTGAAAACCCTTCCCTTGACCCCCATCCTCTTCTAACCACTTCCGTTTTTCTGCTCCTTCTAGTACCAAGACGTCTGAGAAGGACCACCCCCTCTAGCTGCTTCTGCTCAGTGACTGTCTCAGTAACAGTTTTTCCCTGCTGTGGGATGGCTCCCACCACCGTACACCTCCCCCTTGTCTAGTACTCTGGCCTGACTCTGCTGAAGGTCATGGCTGACTTAGGGTTGCCAAGCCCAGAGTCTCCTCTCTGTCCCGCTCTCCCGAGAGTTCTCAGCAGCATCCGACGTAGCTGGGAGCCTCCTCTCCCCTCTTGGATCTCTGTGACTCATCTCCCTCGTCTGGACTTCACAGGCTGCCTTTTCTCCATTCCCTTTGCATCTTTTTCTACCTGACCTTCAAGGCCCCATCTTCCGTTTCCAGATGATCTCATCAAGGTCCATGACTTTAAATATCACCTCTGTGCTGATGGCTCTCAAATTTATATCTCTGTACCGACCTCTCCCTTGAGCTCCAGACACATAGATCTAACCTGACGTCTCTACTTAGATGGCCCGAGGCGTCGCATCCCTGATACACTGGGAGAGGACTTCTCCCTGCTGTTATCGCTCCCCTCGGCTGGTTCCCATCTCAGCGAACAGTCTCACTACCTACTCAGATGCTCACATCAAAAACCTAGGACTCCCCTGCATCCTCAAGCCCACTGTCTACATCTGTTTCTCTATGCTTGCCCTGCAAATAGGCTCATCAGTACCACTTTTCCAAGGGGAGGGGGGACGAATTAAGAGAGTGCCACTGACGTACATAGACTCTGATGTGAGACAGGCAGCGATGGGGAGCTGCTGCGCAGCACAGGGGGCTCAGCTGAGCTCTGTGATGGCCCAGAGGCTGGGATAGGGGCGGGGGGGACGGCAGGCCCAAGAGGGAGCAGACGTTACATACATAGAGCTGACTCACTTCTGTTGTGCAGCAGAAAGTAACGTGACGTTGTAAATTATACTCTCATAATAGAAACACATTTCTAATGAACTTATTTTTAAAAAAGCTCATTCCTCTTTTCCTTATTGTTGCTTCTACTTTGAAACTTCTCTAGACCCTACCCATGTCTTTCCATCTTTCCATCTTCACTCTCAACTCTAGCCCAAGCTGCCTTAATCTTTCATTTTGACACTCAAATCATTTCCTAAGTGGTTTTCCCGTTTTCCTTCCGTGGGAAGGGGCGCTCCAGAGAGGAGAGCTCAGTGAAGGATCAGATTCCCGCTGCAGATGACACAGTCAGTGCTAACTGGATTAATTAGATTTCCAGAGCAAAGCCCTGTATGCACTCCCCCCCTTTCTGTCATGCTTCCTTTAGAAACAGCACTTCCATTCAGAAAGCCAGATCAAGTGCCATTAACAAATTAATTCCGATTAGCGCACCCAGGCACTCAGACCCCAAGGCAATCCTGGTCAGTCAGGCGGGCTGATGGCTTGGGCCTGGCCTGCTAATAAAGTGGGAAGCCTCCTGGAAGCAGAGGCAATTCTTCTGATGCCTGTCCCTGTCCCTGGAGGGGAGAAGAGTAGGATTTGATTATACCATGGTCTCCTGAGGGAATTAACTCACTTTCAAATTATAAGTTATTAATTCTCCCACATGGCCCTTAGGCTGGTAAGAACAGGGTCACCCCTGGCATCTACCTGTGATCCACACAGCCTCCAGTTTAAGACCAAGCACTTGAAGGTGCCCAAGAACTGAATGAAAGAAAATTAAGTGGTAATAAGTCTGGGGCCCAGGATCCTTACTGTCCTTCGCTCCTTTATTTAACAAGCATGATTGGCGATCAACTGTGTTTGGGACAGCAGATTCAGAAGTTAAGCCAGGTAAGGCCCCTGTCCTCCCGGGTTTTACAGACTTGGGTGGCGGTGTGGGGAAGGGACAGATAATCAGCATGAATCAAAGAGACAAAAAAACTGACTTCAAAGAGTAAGAAATGCGACCAAGATGAAAACAGGACGAGGGGCAGCGTGTGCTGGGAGAGGCGGGGGATACTCCAGGAGCGTCTGGGGTGGACACCTAAGCTGAGCCTGGAACAGCTCAAGGAGCCAGCCAGCCCTGGAAGAAGAGCTTTCTAGGGAGAAGGGTGTGCCTGCTGCTGGACAGTCAAGCCCCATCACCTTCTCATTCTCCCGGTGCGTCCAGCATGGCCATCTTTGCTGGCCACACTGCTCTCCTCCCGGTGCTGGGCAGGGCAGACATGGCCCTGCTGGGCGGCTAGCGTTGTCTGCAGTCAGTCCTGGACACTGTGCTCCCTCCTGTCCCTCTCACTCCCGTCACAGGTTTTGTACAATCCCCACCTCTTCCCTCAAAGCCTTCCGAAAGCCTCCCAGTCAGAAGGGTTCCCTCCCCTCCCTGAAGTCCTGGAGCATTTATTGGTTGCTACTGGCTCTACTGCCTTACATGGGGAGATACTGCATTAATATGTACTTGAATCCATCCCCAATTCGTATCGAGGGGGCTGCTCAAGGCCAAGGGCTCCATCCTTTTTGTCCCTTACACACCCCAGGCCTAGCCCAGGTTCTCAGCTTACAGACACTCAAGAACTCTGAATGGTCACCTGGCTGGAACGAAAGCCCAAGGGGCAGATAAAGACTCAGAGAAGTCCCACCCTTCATCTGGGAATGTAGGCAAGAAAGCAAGACTCTCCACCCAATTCCTGAGAATAGGGCTCACTTTGGGTTTGAAAAGTAGTTTCCAGAAGGACAATTTGAAAAATGTAAGGCTGTTGCTGGATTTCTTATGGGAAAGCTTAGAAACTTTCTTAAGAGCAGCAGCCAGAAGGATAAGATCAGCTTGAAGATGCAGAATTCTGGGACCAAGAAATCACGTGAAGGAGGCAGCCAACCACCCTCCCCGAGGTGGGCCCATCTCCAACCCCTACCTGACAGCCCTCCCAGCAACTCAGATTCCGGAAGTGAGCCCCTTCCTTGCCCACCAGTAAAACACCACTGCTCCACTGCAGCTGGCCTTCCTTCACCTCAACACCTTGCCCCCCACCATGCTCCCAGACATCCTCAGATTCCAGGGCTAGTCAGCCTCACCCAGAAAGTTAGCTTGCCGTCAGGTGAATTACAAGGGTACAAAAGGTGCCTTCAGCTGACCGCAGGCCAACTGCAAGATACGCCATTTAATCCTGGGCTGGAAGCAGGCCCTTCCCATGCTATGGCAAATGGGGATGAGGCACACCCCGGGAGGGAAGGAGGCCAATGGGCATGAGGATGAGATGAGCATGGAGACGTGCTGGGCGCTGCTGCTGACCTTTCATGAGGACCGTCCTGGCCTCAGTCCACTCGCTCCTCCCGTCTGATGTCAGCAGGCCGATTGGAGGCAAGCGTTCATCCTCGTTGGAAGCCATTCTGACTATCTTTTTCAACTGAGTGAACAGATCCCCCTCACTGAGACGGCGGAAATTAATCACAACATCCAAGACAAAGAACTGTGGGGGAAACAGGTCAAAGACGTCACTCAGGGCGGCTCGCCCGAGACGTCAGGCCTTCCCTGAGCCTCCGCATGGGAGCAGGATGGGGGGACACTCAGGCCCCTGGTTCCCAAGGTACTTGATGGTTCAGAAGAGCCACAGTGTGGGGACCAGCCCGACACTGTCAACTGTGCTGGACTCCAAGCTCTCCCAGATCAAAGAAGGCCAGATTAAACTTAACTAAAGAAAGTTTTGTTTTCTGTAGTTTCTATTTGATGTAAAACCATTATATTTGTGGGAAATGGAGAGGAAATTGATACATCTGCTTGCTGTTGGAGGGCTGTGTCAATCAAAGCTGAAAATGTGTGTGCCCTATGATTCAGTAACTGTTCTTATAAATGCATACTTTAGTCTAAGGCTTAGAGAGACATATACTTGTGCTCTGGGAGACATATAAAGGAATGTGCATATCAGCCTTGTTTGCAATAGAAAATTGGTAGAGAGAGCCCAGATGTTCTGCAGTGAGGGAATGGCTAAGGAAGGCACCTGCCCAGTGCATGTTTATCCAGCAGTTAAAAGGAAAGAACCGGCTCTAGATGCAGCTACAGGATAGATTTCAAACACACTGGTGAGTGGAGAAGAACGTGGCAGCAAATAACATGCAGAGAAAGATTAAAGTGGAAGAATACCACACAAAATGCTCCTTGCACACACATGTACCTATACGCATGGACTCGCGTGAGCGCCGTAGGTGAGGCCTGTGAACTGGCACTCAGTAATTTTGCAGCTAGAGCCTCAGCGTTGTAAAGGGTTCTACTCATAGCTCCAGGTCAAGATCCCTTCTCTGCTGACTGACGTGTGCCTGGCCCCACGCCCTGAGCAGCATGCAGGTGGTTTGGTTCAGAGCGGGAGTCTTGAGAGCATTTCTGGGCGGGATGGATGCTATGGGGTGTGTGTGTGTGGCGGGGTGGGGGGCGCTGGGACACTCTGGGCTTGACTTTTGAATGAAGGTGGAGAGAGCTTCTGACCTATGGCCAGCCAGGTGTCAGGTGGCTTTCCAACCTGGGAACAGCCATCTTTTGCTGACAAACTTCGGGCTCCCAATTTAGACTGAAAATGTCAAGAAAACGCTACAGAAAAAAATTCCAGGGGAGCCCCCGGGCGGGCGTCATAGTTCGATTTTAATGAAAACAAACAGCTTTTCGCCACATGAAATATTCATGTGGAGCCTCAGTATGTAAAACACTCTGTCTGGCATCCCCTGGGCCACAGGCTCTCCTGTGGTCCCTGGAGCCCAGTCTGAGGGCCTGAGCTGCAGAGGATAGAGCCTGGGCTTGCGGCATTGGCAGATGGAGGAGCCCTTCCCAGCCTTGGACAAGCCACTTAGCCTGAGTCTCGTCTCCTCGTGTGTCGATGGAGAGCCAAGGCCTCCTCTGCAAGGCCATCCAAAGATCAGACGGGATGAGGACAGATAGCAGGCCCGCCTGGACGTGCATGCCCGGGCAGCCAGTCTGTAAGCTGTCCATCGGTGTGTGGTCTCCGGGAAGGCCACGAGCTGGGTGACTGGATGTGGAAGGGAGGAAGACATGCTGGGTCTCATTAACGACCCTCAGTCCATCCGGGCAGTTCACTGGACCTGACTTGGCTGGACAGGACTGAAATGGGAACCTACCGAAGGCATCTCGCCTGACGACGCTCCTCCTTAAAATCCAACCAGTGGAGAGAAATGGGACTGACAGAAATCAAGAGACCCCATTCCGGGGCCACCCTGCCCCAGCTCACCGTGTGACTCTGGGAGGGGGCTGAACACCCTGGAGAAGCAGGAAGGGATGAACACATGTGCACCCCTCCCCAGGCCCGAGAGGCTGCAGGAGCAAGGGGCCACTTACCTGGTTGCAGCAGGCCACAATGACGTGCTCCGGCTCGGGCATGACACTGCTCTTCTGGGCCACCAGCGTGTCCTGGGTGTGGCCGGGGAGCCGGTAGGAGGAGAAGAGCCTGGAGTATTGCTTCATACAGAGCGGCTGCCCCGACAGCTGGCCCTTGGCACAGTCGGTGGGGATGGAGTGGCTGGAGGGGGAGGGAGGGAAGAGAGAGGCTGGGAATCAAAGCTGGTTCTACCCTAACTTGACGCCAGAACTGCGTGATGATGGCCGTTCAGGAGCTAGACTCCCGTTTTCTAAAGCAGCGGAGTGCCCCAGGGAGCCCCTCGTGTCCTCGGGCCTCCGTTAGTCTCCCTCACTCCAGCCTCAGGCACGACGCGTGCAGGTACAGATCTGGCCACTCCGGGCCTTTGCTACTGCTGCTCTGCTCGGCACGCCTTCACCCTCAGCCCTGCACTCAGCAGATCTGTTTAGAAAACTCCCTTCACTCTTTTGAGAGCGTACGCCCTCATCAGCTCTTCCAGAAGCCTCCTTTGAGTCCAAGGTGGAACGCTCTCATTCTCCTACGATCTCAGCACGTCTCAGGTGCCTCCTTCCTTCCTCCTCCGCCCCACTTCTTCTTCTTCCTCCTGCTCTCTCAGTCTCTCTCCCTCTTCCTGTTCCACCCTCCCCTCCACATTCCACTTCCCTTTCCCCTTCCTGCTTTTTTCTCTCTTTTTTGCCTCTTTTTCCCTCCCTTCTTCCTTCCATGTGACTGAGCACCCTCCTGGACCAGGCACCATTTGAGCATCTGGGGAGGCAGATGCAAGCAAGAGCTTCCTGTTCTAACGGGGCACAGGTTGGGGGTACGTAAGGGAGCAAAGAAACAGGCAGGCAGTAAGATGGGGCGAGGAGGGCAGGAGGGGTGACGAGGGATGGTCTCACTGAGGATCAGACTCCAGAGCTGAGCCCTGGGGTTGAGAGGCAGCCGCGAGGTGAGCTGGGGCAGGGTGAGGCCGAGGTGGGCTGGGTGGAGCATCCCACTGTCCTGCTGCTCCAAGTGTGGGTGTCAGATCGAACTGGAATGACCAGCTGATGACAGGCTGGTTGTGGGACTTCAGAAACTTGTAACAACTTGACAGAGGACGTTTATATGTGCTAAATCTAACAACAAAACAAGGGTCTTGTGTTTTGTATCTATATGCCGTTTTTCTGCTAATTCATTTGGTGGCTCAGATAGAAAATAAACTGCCTGCAATTCAGGAGACTTGGATTCAATCTCTGGGTCAGGAAGATCCCCTGGAGTAGGAAATGGCAACCTACTCCAGTATTCTTGCCTGGAAAATTCCATGGACAGAGGAGCCTGGTGGGTTACAGTCCATGGGGTCGCAAAGAGTCGGGCAAGATTGAGCAACCAACACTTTCACTTTCAAAGACATTTTACTAANGAAATGGCAACCTACTCCAGTATTCTTGCCTGGAAAATTCCATGGACAGAGGAGCCTGGTGGGTTACAGTCCATGGGGTCGCAAAGAGTCGGGCAAGATTGAGCAACCAACACTTTCACTTTCAAAGACATTTTACTAAATAAAAAAATATATCAGTCCTTCACCAGAGACTGTTTGAGGAACACTGGTCAAGATGAAAGGAAGCCAGTTAAGGCTGAGTAAAGAGATGGGCAGAGAGTGGGGAGGCCTGTGGCCTCTTCGGCAGCAGAAGTTGGTGCCATTTCATTCTTGGGGCAGTGAAAGCCCCGGGAAGGTGAGAGCTCTCAGGGGCATGATCTGATCGCTTTGCTGTCATAACGGCCCTGGTTCTGGGTGGAGAACAGGTGGAAGCCGGTCACGGGAAGGAGGCTGTGGGCTCCTGGGAAGGTGACGGGCCTGGGAAGGGCGATGGGAGTAGGAGGAGGGTGTGAATATGGGTTCTGGAGGGAGTGTGATATCCCTGAGCTTGGACTAGGTGAGCAGGTGAGGGAGAAAGATACCACGGGTGACTTACAGGATCCTGGAATCACCACCGGGCTGTGCGGCGCGTTTACTGAGATGGCAGGACAAGGTAGAGGGCCTGCTGGGCACGGGGAGGGGGCCCAAGGGCCCACCGGGGATGACTCAGCTTGCAATGACTAGGAGGCGCCCCAGTGGGGGTGTTGGGGGCCAGATACTGGAGTGAGAGGCTCAGGGAGGATGGACACAGCTGTATTTGGTGCTGTTTATGTGCCTGCTTCGCTAGATAGTCTGAGAACCTTTTGAAGACAGGGGTGGGGCCTTATTTCCCTTCATCTTTCCAGCATCAATTTGAAAAGTGAAAAAATTGACAAACAATAAATGCTGGAGGGGATGTGGGGAAAAGGGAACCCTCTGGCACTGCTGGTGGGAATGTGAATTGATACAGCCACTGTGGAGAACAGTGTGGGGGTCTGTTTAAAAACTAGGGATAAAAAACTATCATATGACCCAGCAATACCACTACTGGGCATATACCCTGAGAAAATTATAATTGAAAAAGCCACATGTACTCCAGAGTTCATAGTAGCCCTATTGACAGTAGCTAGGACATGGAAGCAACCTAGAAACCCACGGACAGATGACCGGATAAAGAGGCCGTGACACACAGAAACGGCTTAGAGAAGAATGAGCTTGAGCCAGTTCTTGTGAGGCGCGTGGAGTTAGAGCCTGTTATACAGCATGTCAGAAAAAGAAAACACACTCAGTGTATTAACATATATAGACTGCTGCTGCTGCTGCTAAGTCGCTTCAGTCGTGTCCGACTCTGTGCGACCCCGTAGACGGCAGCCCACCAGGCTCCGCCATCCCTGGAATTCTCCAGGCAAGAACACTGGAGTGGGTTGCCATTTCCTTCTCCAATGCATGAAAGTGAAAAGTAAAAGTGAAGTCACTGAGGCGTGTCCAACTCTCAGCGACCCCATGGACTGCAGCCCACCAGGCTCCTCCATCCATGGGATTTTCCAGGCAAAAGTACTGGAGTGGGGTGCCATTGCCTTCTCCGAACATATATAGACAGAACCTGGAAAGATGGTATGGGTGAGCCTATTTGCAGGGAAGGGACAGAGACGCAGATGCGGAGAAGAACTGATGGACGCAGCGGGAGGGAGCGAGGGGGGCGAATGGAGAAAGGAACACTGCCACGCGTGGAGCTGACAGCGGGGAGAAGTTGCTGCGTAATACAGGGCTTCCAGCCCGGCGCTCCTGACGGCCTGGGGGGCGGTGTGAGCGCGAGGGAGGTGATATACGTGTAATTATGGCTGACTTGCATGGTTGAATAGGAGAAACCAACGCAACACTGGAAAGCACTTTTCCTCCAATTAGAAATAATTGCTTTAAAAAAGAAAAGTGAGCAAATGAAGGAAGGAAGGAAGGAAGGAAGGAAGGAAGGAAGGAAGGCTCCAGAACAGGCCCTTGAGCAGTGGCTTCCAGCTTCATAGCCCGTACAATGATCAGACATGGGAGCTTACATACGGACACGCATGGCTGTGCGTGTCCGTACGGGCGTGGGAGTCTGGGGTCTAGACTGTCAGTGACGGACAGGTACCAAGTTGCGGGTGGGCCTAGGCCATTCTCGCTCTGCTGCTCAGCCACACAAGGTAAAGGATGAGAGGGGTCATCAGTGCTGAGTTCTGGGGGATGGCAGAGGCTCCTGGTGAGGAGGAGGGAGGGAGGCAGCAGCTGGAAGGCATGGAGACCCAGGGAGGGAGGTCCGGGGGCGAGTGAGCAGAAATGCATAGAGAGCTCCTGTGCCTGGCTTAGGGCCGAAGCCTCGCAGGCACCATCTTGCAGCACAGTGGCTGCAGCCCCGAGAGGCGACCACCGTTATTATTTCCATTTGCCACGCAGGAGTCTATAGTAATCAGAGTGATGACTCACTCAAGGTCGGCACATCACGTGCTGTAGGGGTCAGAATTCAAAAGGTCATTCTGATGCTTGAGATGTGCAGGGGGCCATTTGCTCAGTGACAGAAGCCCGGAACACAGAGCTGAAAAAAGACAGGTCCCTGCCTCCCGCGAGCTCCTTGGCTAGTGTGGCAGGCAGACAGGTGAACAGGGCAGTACCCTTCCCAGGTGGGGCTCAGTCCTACCTGTCCAGCAGGGCCTTGTAGCTGAGCACACCAGAGATGAGGTTGGCTGCAAACCTGCAGAGAGATGAGGCCTTAGTCTCTCCTCTCTGGGGCCCAGGGGCCCTTCCTCCTTTCTCCCTCCTTCTTTCAGTCTTTCTTCCTCTTTCTCTCTCCCCCTCCCCCTGCTTCCCTCCTCCTCTAGTCTCTCCCATATTCACGGACCACCCACCAGGTGACTGGCCTTAACGGTGCAATAACCAGATAGGGTTCCTGCTGCCCCATCCCTACCCCCAGGCTGTCAGTTTCCTTCACACACCTGAGACTGAAAATGGTCCTGAGGAGAGAACATGGGGGAGGAGAGGCAATTGGAAGGTGAACGAGAGGAGGAGGAGGAGGGAGAGGAAGCCAGGAGAGGCCACGGAGCAGGCAGGAAGAGGCTGGACCATTAGGGGCGGTCGCCTGTGCTGGGACTGGGCTGAAACAAAGCCCAGGCTTCTGGGAGACCCAATCTCCCCGGAAAAGTCAGTAATTCCGTCTCCTTAGTGCTAATGTAAAGAAAGGTGCTGTCGGCAGAAAAAAGGCACCAGAAAACCTTCCCATGGGGCCCTGTCATCTCGACTATCCATGGACGATGAGCCTGGCTTAACTGCATCAGGAGGAAATCACCCCCCTCCAATGCAATCCAGAGGTCGCTCATCTGTCCACATACTTCCTGTGCCCAGGGAATGCCCAGCTGTAGGGGAAGGCTGCCCACCCCCGCCTCCAGCCAGCAGGTTGATTGGGCGGGGTGAAGAAGGATTGCGGGGTCTTCCAGCCTGGATCAGAGGCCAGGGTGGACCCAGGGTGGACCCTGCCTCCCTCTGAGCTGCCCTCATGCTGCGCCACAGTTTGGTCTTGAGCCCGGAGACCTGGGTTTGGCTCTGAGAGGCCCCCCACCCCGCTCCTCTCCTGCATAAACGGCTCCTCGCTCCTCGCCTGCAGTCATCAGTGCACCCAGGGGCCGTTCCAGCAGCTCAGTGAGCTCGGAAACTGCAGCAGATGGCGAGACTCTGGTGGCGGCCGGCGGGAAGGAGCCATTCCCACTCCCCGGGAGCCTCTGCTCAGAGCTGGGGGCTGCAGGGAGCAGTGGCAAGCCTGGGGCCTGAGTCAGCCTGGGGCCTGAACCAGCCTGGGGCCGCACATCCCAGCGCATCAAGCACCGGCGGGGGATCGGAGGCTACAGGTTTCCTCCCAGGACCTCAGCCAGGCCCGACTGCCCTGGGGGCATGTGGGGCCCATGACCTCCCCACCCCATCCCACTCCACCCTGTGTTTGTTACCCACGTGCCCCTCACCTCCCCTTCCTCTGACCCCTTGGCCTGGATGGCCACCATCTCAGGGCCATTTGGCCTCAGAAAGCTCAGCCAAGGCATGAGCTTCAGCCTCTCCTTCCAGGGGGTGCGGCCAGGCCCCCTCCTCCAGGCAGACTCCCAAGCCATGAGCCTGGTGTCCTCACCTTAACTGGTCACTGATGTCTTGGAAGTGCTGCCGGGCAAAGATCACAGCTGGGCTGGAGTTGACAGGCAGGGCCAGGCGATTACTGAGATACATGTCCTTCAGCCAGTACTCGGACACCTGCCGAGGAGGGTGCCGTTCCCCCCAGTGGCCACACACACCCTGCCTGGGGAACACACCCCTCCCACCTTGGCATCCCGGAAGCGAACGGGCACCTTCACGAGATCATGTACTTTGTCTCATTCATTCATTCATTCCACAAACACCCACCAGAGCTTGTGGCTCCCTGAGCCGCCCGCCTGCCCCTCAGCTCCACCCAGTGCTTCCCCTTTCTTCCATCTCACTGTTCGTCCTGCGTGAGCGAGTGCCATTCCTGCCTTTCGTCCCTCTCCCCCGACTTCATGCTCCCACCGGCTGCTCCCAGCCCTGTTACTCACCTGCCCCATCTGCCCACCAGCTCTGTGACTGCCGGCTGCTCCCAGCCCTGTTACTCACCTGCCCCATCTGCCCGCCAGCTCTGTGCCCTGTCCCTCCCCATAACCCCATCTTCATCTGCATCTGCCCCCGCTCAGCCTCTCGCCCTTGCCCCTCACCACGCCTCTGTGTCGCCCCCACGCCTGTCCCTCCCTCTGCCCCATCTTTGCCGCCTGCCTGTCCTTTATCCAAACCCCTCATCTTCTCATCGGACTCCCGCCCGTTGCTCCGTGGGCTCCTCGCCTGCAGCTCTCACCCAGTTGGCAGTCCTCTCCTGCCGCTCCAGGAGCTTGTGCTGCAGGGTCTCGCCGAGGCCACCGGGGGCCCCAAACTGCTGCACGATGGCCTGGCTCCTCCTGAATTGCTCCTGGGGCACCAGGTGCTGCATGCACCGCAGGTAGGTGGCCAGGGTCTGTTGCAGTGGGGGCACAGGGAGCCTGGGCAGCCTCTGGAAGACAGGGGTCGCCGGCTCTTGGGCCTGTCCTGACACGTGGCCCCTGTCTGTCCCCAGATCGACCCCCTGGGTCTATCTCCATCTGACCCATCCCTGTTCCCTGTCCTGGGACTTGTCTGTTTCTAGAGCTCAGCTCAGCAGAGCTGTGAACTGAGGAGGCACCTGTTTGCTTTGTCCCACACCTCAGCCCTGCCCCGAGCAGGGGACCAAGTGCAGAGGAAAAGACCTTGATGCCGACACCAGCCAGAACAAACTGCTGCGCATCTGGGCGATCTCTGGCAAGCCACCCCCACCTCTGTGCCTCAGCTTCCTCCCCTGTAAAACGGAAGTAAGAAACTCTGCTTCTTTAAGATCAAAGTGATCATGGATGTGAAAGTGCTTATAAGCCATGAGTCTAAGATGAAACAGCCCTGTTATTCACTGCTGGCCACTCTTAGCAATCCAACTGATCTCCGGACCCAAAGGGTGTGACTGTAATGGAGGGGTTTGGACAGGTGAAAGGTGGAGAGGGGAGCAGTCCACTGCCTGCCCTGATGACCAGAATTCTGCAGGATACTTTGATTCTCATGACACGGGAGGGTGACTTGTGCACTGGACTCCTTATTAAATCCCTCCTTGTTATGAAACCCAGGGAGGGGCATTTAGCTCCATGTGGGACAGGGACGGGGGACGATTAAGTTCTTCCACTCTTAATCTCTCCAAGCTTCAGCTTCCTTATCCACAGGACTTAAACAACAATCCCTACCTGAGAGGGGCACAGGTAAATAAGAGAAACAACTGGCCCTAAATAGGCACATCATAAAACGTCACGATGGGACCATCCTTACACCTCCCAAGGGATCGCTAAGAGAAACCCCATAGCTCCTGGGGTCCCAAAGCATCTCGAGACTCTCAGAGGAATTCCCCACCCACGTCCTCCTGATGTGGGTTTCCCAGTTAACAAGCTCTATCACTGTGGGATCCTGTGTATTAACAGGGCTGTGGCTTAGCCTGGGCAGGAATTTTTGTCCCGTTTTCAGGTGAGGAAACTGAAGGCCTAAGAGTGAAGAGACTACTCCAAAGTCGTCCGGCCGTTCAATGGCAGAGTCAGGACCTGAAATAATCCCCCCACCCGCCCCTCCCGCTCCTTCCCACTCGGTCTTTCTCATTCTTGCTTCCTTTTCCATCCATCCTTCTCCTTCTTCCTCACTTAGCTGGTCACAGTGAGAAGCCAGGATTTTTCATATTACTCACTAAACTTTACAAAGCTGGCAAAAAGCGGACAGCCTTCTTCCAGGGGTTTCTNACACATCTCCCACTCGGTCTTTCTCATTCTTGCTTCCTTTTCCATCCATCCTTCTCCTTCTTCCTCACTTAGCTGGTCACAGTGAGAAGCCAGGATTTTTCATATTACTCACTAAACTTTACAAAGCTGGCAAAAAGCGGACAGCCTTCTTCCAGGGGTTTCTCCTCTGTGGGGTGGTAAAGGGAGTGAATTTTCTACCCCAGCCAGGCTGTGGAGTGGAGGGGGTCCCCTGAGTACTTGCCTGTGCTCCGCTCCCGCTGCTGCAGGGACGGAAGCGAACCCCCCTACCCCTGGAGAGTGTGAGTGAGCTGGAGCGCATGCCTGGATGAGAGAAGGGGATCCGCCTGTCTGAGCCTGTTCCTCTAGAGCTCACTGCCCTAGGGCGAGGGAGGAGGGTGTCACTGCCAACTATGGGCTGCTCCTGCTGCCCTGGGGAACACTCGAGGATGGGTCTGGGCAGCATTCTAGGTGACCCAGCCCACTCCCAGAGAGCCAGGTCCAGTCTCCCCACCCTCTTCTCTCTCCTGGGGTCTCGGGGATCTGTGTGGTGGGTGAGTGGGGCAACATGTACAGAAAGCCCAGTCCAGCTGGTGACTTGTCCAAAAGTGACAGCAGGTCTGGTTGGAGCCACCCTTCTTCAGGGCTGTGACAGTGACTCAGCCTGGGTCATGGGGAATCAGCGATGTGGAAGAAGGAATGAAGCAGGAACTCTCTGCTGAAATGTCTCAGCCCCTCAGGGTTCTTCCCAGACTCTCATGGATTCCTGACTTTGCCTGGGTATAGAGACAGGGGCTTGTGCAAAGGAGGGGCTTTGGATCCTAGGATCTTAGGTCAATAAACACTTCTGGGCAAATTATATGAGCCAGGTCCTGGGCTGAACTGAGGGACAATGGAGAGACAGAGCCTGCTCTCAAGGCAGCTGCAGTCCAAAGGGAGAGATGGCAACAGAAGTGTTTGCCAGACTGTTTGTCTAGACAACGTGGTGAGCAGCTTCACAGAGAGAAGCCACAAAGTTCTGATCAAGTTTTCAAATGAAGCCCTGGGGTGCAGTTTGGGGTAAAGAAGTGTCAAGAAGACAGCTGTGGCACACTCACTTTGGAAGGTATGATACGGGAGGAGGATGCCTGCCCAGGGAAGGATGGCATTGTCTCAAACTAATGGGGAAGTTGGAGCCTTAAGGCTCCGGGGGCTGCGATGTGACAAGGCTTAGAGCAGGGAATTCAGCCTCATCCTCTGGCAATTCCACTGGGCTCAAAGCCATTGGAAGTGGAACTTGGAGCTGGGGAGGCTCCGGGAGAAAAGAGAGTACCTGGCCCAGANGCCTTAAGGCTCCGGGGGCTGCGATGTGACAAGGCTTAGAGCAGGGAATTCAGCCTCATCCTCTGGCAATTCCACTGGGCTCAAAGCCATTGGAAGTGGAACTTGGAGAGGGGGAGGCTCCGGGAGAAAAGAGAGTACCTGGCCCAGATCAAGGACTCTCCCTGGCTTTGGGGGTTAGAAAGTGTAGCTGTCAGCATTCCCTCGGTATTCCCTGAAGGCAGTCCCAGCTCTGCCAGGCCCTCCCAGGCTCCTCAGCAAACTAGAGGCAGGGTTACAGCTGGCATGCATGCCCGGGCGAGCACAGGGCTAGGGGCCAGGCAAGACTCGGAGGCCAGTTCCACTTAGCACTGTTCTGGAACAAGGGGCTGTGAACGGGGGGAGCAAGGATGAGAGAGGGGGCTCTAATATCACTTACAGGCTCCTCCTCACTGCCCGGACTCTTTGCCGCCATTTCAGGGGGAGCTTTTTCACGGATGGGCATCTTGGTGACTTCTGATTGTGGACGCAGAGGTGTGGACCTGGGGGCCAAGAAGCAGACAGGCGTCAACACAACAGCCACCTGGACCTGCCACAGGGCCCTTCACCTCCCACAGCCTCTCACCTGCCCCTGTTCTGACCAGCAGGGCTCCCTGACCACAGCATCCCCTCTGCAGCTGCAAACCGGAGGGGGTGGGACCTGAAGTGAGTCTCCGGCCGGCCCCTGCTCCACAAGACTGCGGTCATCCAGCCTCGACCTACCAGCCTAGAGCAGCACAGAAGGCAGCCGGGCTGCGCTAACCGACTCCAAATGCACAGGGGCCACTGGCAGGGCCCTGGCGCTGCCTCGGCCTGCGCTTTGCAGGTTAAAGCCTCTCTTTCCCACTGACTGCGCGCTTCTCCAGCCAAGACTGCACCTGTCATGTTCGGTTCCTCACCTCTGGGCCCTAGCCTGTGCCTGGCAGGAAGTAAAATCAGTGTTGGGTGGCTGAGTGCAAGGAACGCACAGGCCCATGAATGAATACAAGGTCCCCTAAGTCTCTGGGCTGATTGCAGACTGGCCCGTGGCCGAGGCAGGGAGGACCCCGCTGGATGGATTGTGACAGGCATTCTCGAGTCTGCTGGCTCCCAGTGTAGGTGGCATAAGAATGCTGCGGGAGACGGTACGGGGAAGCTGGGCAGCCCGGGCCCTAGGGGCCACCTGACCAGGCCTGATTCTGAAGGCGCAGTAGAAGTGAGCCAGGCCAAGAGGGGGAAAAGCTCGTGTTTAAGGCGGGTGGGGCCCAACCTCTACCCCTGAGCATAAGTTTGAATCACCATAAGCTCCCATCCATCCCCTATTAGCTCCCAAGGGCCTAGATCTAAGGCTCAGCCCATTCTACCCTCAGGCAGGCAAGGTGGCGGAGGGCGTGTTGGGTGCAAGGCACAGTTAACTCAAAGACAGAGCATCCAGAAAGATAGATAATTCTGGCCCAGGGGTGGAGGAGCCAGGGGTTCCTGGCACCACTGGGCAGGGAATGTAGAGTCCTTGTGGGTCCCATGCCACAACACTGGGGACCAGGAGGTCCTTAGACCGGTGAGCACCCTGAAGCATAGGCCTGTGGCTACCCACTGCAGAGCAAAGCAGCAGCATTCGAGGGAGAGTCAACCCTAGTGCCAAGGGAGCTTTGAGAGGACGCAGAGGGCAAGGTCAGATTGCGTGAAGCCAACGCCGCTTCCTGCAGCAAAAGCCTACTGTCCTGGTGTGCGTCTTCGTCTTTGGATAACGCTGCAGAAGTTAATTTGTAACGAGTCCTCAGTTATTTGGCCTAAAGAGGAGTAAGTGCTTACAAATCAAACAGTTCTGAATATAAGAAAAATTAAATGAATTTCAGCCGCATGTGAACTTCAATAATAAATTAGTACCTAGTATTCATGCTTCAGTTAGTTGATCTAACTAATATAGACATGTCTTAAGAGTCATCAATATAATAATCAGTATAACACCTTCACTGTGCCTAGATTTAA
This sequence comes from Oreotragus oreotragus, assembly GCA_006410675.1. NCBI lineage: Eukaryota > Metazoa > Chordata > Mammalia > Artiodactyla > Bovidae > Oreotragus > Oreotragus oreotragus. Next base: position 179,920 of record SJYX01008949.1, read on the forward strand.
TATAAGCTAAATAAGATCTTATTATATCTGTTACAAACTTGTCAGCAAGGAAAATAACTCAATGTGAAGAAACTTTTAAGACAAGACAATGTAAATTAGATAAAGGCTTTTGATAAACTCTCTTAGGAATAATTATGCTTTAGGAATGTCTATCTATTTTAGTCCCTCCAGATAGTCAACAACTTGAAATTTTAGAGTTGTGCTAAATTAAGTGATGGAAGTTTATTGAACAGCTAGTTCACTCCCAAATAAAAGAAGACACTAAAACATTAATTACTGAATACTGACTTCCTCTTACAGAGAAACGAAAGATGTTTGGACTAATAATGAATATGTTTGGTGCCATCCTGAGATTGTCTCTATAAGAAAGTAAATATTTTCAGAAATTATAACTGGTATTTATGTTCACCAACCTATAGGATGCTAGTATAAAGGACAGTTCATGGTTGCTTAAGGAAAGTAGAACATGAGTTTTCAGTGAAGAAGGCAGGAGAAATGGAATTGCATTTCATTAAGGGAAAAGGAATTCGGTCTGACTTACAGGTTTGGGATGAGCAAATTAAGTGATGGCTACATAAAATTAGGAAGGTTTGTGGCAAGTAGACCTTGAGAAAATTCAGGGCTGACTCTCCCCTGAATTTTGCGTACGGAACAATTTTTCTTAAGATGTTGAACTGCCTTTAATAACAGATTTTAAGTCTCTTTACCTCTTAAGGGATCTGTTGTATCTGCCCTTAAAGTCTTCTGTTGTAACTTTGGCTAAGCGAGCAATTATTGTTTCTCAAGTGACCTATGACCCCATTTGCCTGAGTGTTCTAAACTCTTTTGATATTTATTGACCAAACTTCCTAAATCAAATTCTAATGAAGTCTTTCTGACCTCTCTCTAACTTTGGGATGCTTCAAAGGGCCCCTGAAACATCCCAAAGAGAGATACTAAACTAACTATGTTTATTTGGTATGTCAAATTACATGGGAAGCATTGTCAAATGACTGATAAACATTCTTAGGTTATATTGTATGGCAAATGTTACTAATAAAAGTATTCTAGAAATTATATAGCTTTCCTAAAATCTGGTATGTTCTGGTAAAATGTCATCAGTCATAATTCTGGTTATTCTCTTAAAGTGCTGTCTGTCAGAACAGTAGCCAAGTTTCTGTGTCATTGCACTGTAATCAGACTTTAAACATGCCTTTAAAGGGTTAAAAGAAAGAACTTTGGAATAAATACAAGTTTCTGACTTTCAGACTATAATGCTGAACTAGGTAAGAAACTGGAAAACCCTAGAGAGAAACCTGATAACTTCACAAACTGTTAACAAAAATTAGTTACATCAGAATAAGTAAACCACTGACTATGGCTGTGATGTTTATGGTTTCTGTCTGAAAAATTACAAATTTGAATCTGCATTTTCCAGGTGTAAGGAAAATCTTCCCCTCAAACTAATTAGGACTTAATTTGGTAAATTATACTTTTGTAAGCAGAATTGAAACATTTATCTTTTTTCTCTATCTGCTCCCTCCAGAGATTGTAAACTCTTATGTTTCCAGCAACTTTATCAGATAAATTAGGAAAGCTACCTCACCAACAGGTACAAAAATCTCAAGGTATTTGGGGGGCTTTGCTAAGGGAGAAGTTCTACTGGATCTATAATGTGAAACTTGTGAAAAACACTTGCCATGACCTTCCTAGCCTTGAGAGGTTTTTCTTTTTTTTTTTAAAGTTCAATCTGAGCCTCCTTATAAAAGTTTCAACAATGCAAAACTTTTGATCAATTATAGTTATCTAAATATCAGGCCAAGTTTTTTGTGAGATCAGATTAGTCTTAATTTGAATATATGTGGTAGAAATGAGGGTAATTTTAGAGATAAAAAGATTATATTTCAATGAATATTAAATCCCAGTTTTGTTAATGGAGGTCTATATTTACTGACTCACAGCCCACATAGTCCCTTGCCTTTATGCCATACTAACGTAAAGTTTAATTGAATTACTAAAAGAAGACTCTAAGTTTTGTTCCTGAAGCTTATCTCAGTAATCTTTGGATGAAGATCAGCTGCTCCATGATATGATCTTGGGGATTATATAAACTTGACACTTTATATACATATACATATAATACATATTATATATATACTGGATGAGACATACTTTAAAGTACCTTCTCCAGCCTGGATGAAAAGACTTTTTATCAGGTACTCTTTAAGTAGCTCATGTATGGTGAATCTGAAGGTAAACTGACCTTGGAATACTTCCCACTTCCAAAGGCCCCCTACACCAGACTGGTCTGTAGAAAGGACTGCTGACCTCAAACTCACCTTAAAACAATGTTCAAATATTCAAATACTCATACCAGGATGAGAAGAAGACAGCATCAAAAGTAGACAGCTTACCCAAGATGCAGGACCTGATTTGTTTGATCATTTATAATGCTTTCTTGACTTCTTGGACCTCTGCGTATGGACCAAATATTTTCTATTATGGACACAATCCTATGCTAGTTAAAAAAAAAAAAAATCAGTCTGATTGTTGGCTTGGGGCCAATTATCTGTGCCTAGTGCTTTAGATTACCTAGGTGGATTTCTCTACTCCAAAGCTCTAATTGGGCGAGCCTTAAAAAATTTATTTTAGAGAAAGAAAGTTCAGTCCCGTTCAGGCTACTCTTGATATCACTAGGTGAGATCCTCTCACCTAGTCAGTTAATAATACCTGCTCTGGCACTGGCCATAAATGTGAATTTTCCTCTAAGTTACTCAAGATCAGTCAGAGAAACAAGCACAAATTCAGCCAAGGAATAAAACCTTCCACAATTATGGGATGGATTTATGTGGTTAACACCAGGCTGTGGTCATTTAAGATTTAAGGGGAACATTTATCTTGGGAACAATTAAATTATACTAAGGATAACCAGCCTAGTACCTAGAAAATCAGATAAGAGCCTTATGGATAGTGCCAATATATAACATCCTTGAAAGATAAAGATTGGAGTAGAATAGACTATGTTGATTGACCTGAGGATATACTGGACTGCGCCTAATGGAAGTTCTTGGTTTAATTCTTACTTATAACTTTAATAATACTGCTATGTTATTTGTACTTTGCCTGTATTACAAGATTATTGTTTCTTGCATTACCAAATGTGTGACTGAACCTCCAATAAATATCATGATGACTAGGTGATTTGACGGGGAAGGCAATGGCACCCCACCCCAGTACTCTTGCCTGGAAAATCCAATGGACGGAGTAGCCTGGTGGGCTGCAGTCCATG
>SJYX01008949.1:199034-246736 GCA_006410675.1 Oreotragus oreotragus
GCTCCCTCCAAGTCCCGGGTGGGCTCAGGAAGTGATGCAGCCATGGGCTACCCTTGGAACCGTGAGAGACCCCGCGTGGGCGCCGCAACCACTTTCCAGGCAGGAGCCATCAGTTTTGCTCTCAGCAGAGGCTCAAGCGGGGAGCTCATCTTAAGAGGGCCACACCCACTGAGACACCCAGTTCTCAGCACACAAGGTGAGCAGTGCCCGAATGTGCACTGGGCCTAGTGCGTCCCCAGCGTTGGCCGTGGATGGCACGTCGACTCCATGTTCTGGCCTGCGGACTGCCCGGGAGAGAGGCTCTGAGGCAGTGGAGGCAGGGAGATTTGTGCTGTTGAGATTACGGTTTGTCTCTTTCTTCCAGAGTCAGAGAGAATTCTTCCCATCCTTCTGGCCTCAAAAACAAACTACAGTTAGGTTCAGCTTCTTCCCTAACGGTGCTCCCCACCCCAAGGAGACATCAGGACGCAGTGGAAAGAACTTGAGGCCAAGAGGTCTGAGATGGCGCTTGGCTCTGCCACATACTACTTAGGATGTCTAGAGGGAAAGGGGGAAACCACTTCCCCCTTCGTCCCTCAGTTTCTTTATCTGTAAAATGGATGACAGTTCCGACTGCTTAGGATGCTTGGGACATAGAAATGTAAGTGCTTGCTGTGGTTATTATTATCATCTGTAAAATGTGTTGTTTTATCTTCGTTTTACAGATGTGGGTCTTGTGAAGAGCAGATAAAAGTTTCAGGGGGTATCCCTGGCTTCCTGGCTAGTCCCTCTGGTTAAGTTGTCCAGGCTGGTGGGAGGCCCAGAAGGCAATGGAAAGCTAACTTCTCTTCCTGAGACAGCTATGGAGGGAGGTGATGGAGACCAGCACACCAGAGTGAGGACTTGCCACTTGTCACCCCATCTCTTCATTCACCCCAGGGAAGGAGAAGAAATTCTTCCACTTAAGGAGCTGCTGACACCGGCTCTGAAGTGTCCAAACGGTCCTTGGTCTGAGGGAGGGAAAAAGTTCCAGTATGGATACAGGCCTGCCTCTGGATGATCTTGGGCAAGTCACAGCCCCTCTCTGGGCCCCAGCCTTGGTTTCTGTTAAGTAAGGGGTTTGGGGACTCCTAACTTGCCACAGCCTTCAGGGTCAAGTGGGTGCTATAGAAGGGCTCTGCTGGATGATATAATTATTTTACATTTTATTTGAAGGCCATAAGTCAGTACACACTCTCTCCAGCTCATTGCAGTCTCTCTCCAGCTGGCTTCACAAATATTTGTCACCTGCCTCGTGCTTTCTGCTCATTTGAGTTTAAGATCTCTAGTTCCTTCTAGCTCCCATTATGAGGCTTTTAAAGGGACAGTCTTTCAACCTACTGAGCAATTATTATTTGTATTGTTTGCTTTATGTGATTTGAAAAAGGGAGCTTGAAATTTAAGGCAGAAGTTTTCTGTTTCATGGCTAAAGAACAGTGAAATCTTAGAGAAGGGCGACTTTCCCGGGGCTTTCAAGATGCAGATCTCTCCTGGCCCATAGAATTCATGACTATTCCTGAGCATGATGGCAAGTTATCTCTGGGCTCGTGCGTAATTCTCCAGTCCTCNAAATCTTAGAGAAGGGCGACTTTCCCGGGGCTTTCAAGATGCAGATCTCTCCTGGCCCATAGAATTCATGACTATTCCTGAGCATGATGGCAAGTTATCTCTGGGCTCGTGCGTAATTCTTCAGTCCTTTCCTCTAAGGCAGGGAACAGGCTCATTTATTAAGCACATCTCTGTGCCAGAAGTGTTGTGTATGTTATTTTATTTAACTCTTACTCAACCCTGGTTCAGTGTGGGTGCCATTCTGCCCATCTTATTGATGAGGGCGTTGGGCTTGGCGAAGCTGGACCACGTGCCTGAGGGTCCAGCAGCAGAGCCTGGATTTAAGCCGGGGCCTTGGGACCAGTCTTCTGACCCTCCTGCTGCTTCCAAAGCGCCTCTGCTGCTGGTTGTGCAAGGCAAACACACTCCGCCTGGCAACGCCAAGGAGAGGGGCAGATGAAGATCCATGGAAGGAAGAGGGCAGCTCCATAAGGAAACTCCAGGGACACCAAACCCCCTCACCCAGCTTCCAGCTTAGAAGGGCTCCCCCCAAGGACTAGGATGGAGGAGTTAGCAGGGAGGCCAAGACACCTTGCCTCAGCAAAAGGCTGAGGTCTGGCAGGAAGGGAGCAATCTCCATTCTGGCCCTGGCCTGCAGGGAGCTGTCCAGGGTGCTGGCGCGGGCTTTCCAATTCGCCAACCAGCCTCCCACAATGGCCCCAGCCCTCCATTTTTCTGCACCTGTGGCTGCTTCTTCACTAGAACTTTTGATAAATTCCTTCCCAGAGACTCCTCTATCTGAGCATAATTTGCAGTCGAAAGGGAACTTCCCATCCAGTTCTGTAGGAGAAAATGGAAGCATTTTTCCCCCCTCTTTTTTCTCAAGCAGATATAGTAACTGTTGCTACAGAGTACATATCTGGTACTTGATATATAAATGGAATGAGTAAAGGAAGGAACTTACTCATAAGATACATAAATGTGTTTATATAGTGCTAGGTGCTGTTTCAAGCATTTTACAAACATTAATTCATTTAATCTTTTTAAATCAACCTTCATAATAACTTTTTACAGGTAGGGACACCAAGGTATAGAAATTCATTCACAGCCAGAAAGCTCAGAAGTTGTGAAGATAGAATTCAAATGCAGGCTAGTGCCAGCATCCAACTCTCAGCAACCATGATGTCCTGCTCCAGGATGAATGAAGATTATGACATGGCCTAGCTTAATGTGTGACACTTAGTGGGGGCTTAATTATTGTTGCTTTGTATGGATTGGCGACTTCTTACTGACAATCTTTCTTCTCATTTTATCCATTGTTTATAGTTGTGACCTCATTCTTCTAGGAAAAAGAGTCCTTTCCACTCTGTACTACAGCCACAGTGAAGCTGGTTGGGGACTTGGGGGGTCCTGGAATATGGCCGCTTGGGGAGAAGCCATCATGCACCTGTGCCCAGGTGATGTGTGGTGTGTGTGTGTGTGTGTGTTTGGGGCAGGGGAGTCCTGAGAGAATTATGTGTGGAGGGTGTTGCTTTGGAGGCAGGCATCAATCCATCCTGGACTCTTTTCTGAGAAGGTCATGGACCAAGTCACTTCCAGGGCCTTGCCATTTGTTGCTTCATGGAGACCTTTGTTCCCAGAGATGTGAAACGGCCATGTTTCTGTGGGGAAGCAGGTTGATGGTGGTGGAAGCATGTGGGCGTGGCGCCTGCTCCTGATTTATTATTTCTTTGTCTCCCAGAAAACACTTAAGTGCCGGCTTAGTTCCAGTGACGCTCATGAGCTCTCTGGATTCCAGTACTGGGAGTGGGGGTGCAGTTTACCCTGCCCTCACTATCCCCTTCCTGATGTGCTTCCTCAGGAGGGCCTCGGGGCCTCAGCATCACTTAATTAATTTAGGCTTCCCTAGCCACATATTTTCAGATTCAAAGGAACACAGCGGCCCTGTCAGCCTTTCCCGGAAGCCTGTGAGTCTGGTGGCTGGAAGCCAGAAGGACTACGTGCCCGCCTGCCCTTGGCCAGCCCGTCCTCAGGGGCCAGACCTGCCTGTGCACAGCATAGCTAGGCTCCAGGGGGAAAAGAAAGGGGTTGGAGCTCCTGCACTGTGCGTGGGACTCCCAGGGAGGGGGCTGCCCGGCTGCTTTCGTGTGAGTCGCTGAGTGGAAGCAGAGCCTCCAAATCCCCTTTGTCTCTGCCCCTTCCACTCACTCCTCACCCCAATCCGATGAGTTTCTCAGGTTCATCTCCCTCCTCCATCAAGACCACCCCTTCTCCTGGCCCAGACACCATATCTTCTCCTGCACTGGGGCAGTCAGCTACCTTCTAACCTGTCCCTTCCCTCCTAAACCAGCCTACTCACTCCTGCATGGATGCCAAACTGCTTTTCTCTGTAAAGTTTCTGGCACATTCTCAGGGACCAGCAGAGCTTGCAAGGGCGCCTGCTGCCCAGGACTACAGCCCAGCTTCTTCTCCCAGCCTCGTGACTTCTCACCACGTTCCCCCAAGCCCCTATTCTCCCTGCCTTCCCTAATGGCCACAGGCGCTCCCACCTTGCACTTTGAACTGGACGTTCTCTTGGTCCATGCCCAGCTTTGCCTCTCGTCCATTTTTATACTCCCCTGATTCCTGAATTAATGTGAATAACCTCTTTTTCCTCTCATCTGAACTCTGTTGTGTCTTTCACTCCTCGTCATGAATTTATCACACATGGTGTTGGACTTCTTCCCCAACACCCAGCTGGGAGCTTCCTGAAGGCAAGATCTGAGTCTGGGTATCTAATAAGAAGATTTTGCTTTGTACGCATTCAGCAGAGTGCTGGTCATAGGACTTTGCATAGGAACTGATGTGTCGGTGGTCTATTGATCCATCTCTACATTTATTAAAATGAAAATTAATCACATAAATAGTATATAAATAGAAATTGCTTGTAGAGATGGATCATAGAAACTAAGGGATTATAAATGTTTCTTTCTGGCTCCCAACCCTGCTTTGTTCTATTACCTCACAGATACTACCACTGTTACTGTTTTTGATATGTATTTTCCAAGCCCTTTCTAAACCCTTTCTATACATATCCATGAACACATATAAAATGTAATATAAACAGCCTCGATATTTAAATAAACATATTTTTACATAAATGCTGTTATATATGTAGCATTCTGCAGTTCTCTCCTTTTCCATTCAACAGTGTATCCACTTTAGTCTACACAGAAATAGCATGAGTTCCTTAGCTGCTGCACAGTATACACCAGTGTTTACAGCTCTTTCCTTAGGTGGACATTTGGGTTATGTTTAATTTTTACATGTGACAATGTTGTATTGAACCTCCTCATGTTTCTATTGGAGGTGCTTTACCCAGAGGTAAAACAACTTGGTAGATGTGAGCAATCTGTGTGCTTTTTAGATTTGAAAAGAATTTTCCAAATTGCCCCCCAAAATGACTGTGGAACTGTATGCCCTCACAAAGCAGAGGACGCAGTCCTCAACACCCTTGCTAACAGTTGCCCTTTTCTTTCTCCATTTTGTCAGTCTCATGGGAGAAGAAAATGGTGTTCCTTATTGTTTTAACTGACATCTTTCCATGCGTTTATTGAGCATTTGTATTTTCTTTTTTTGTAAATTTCCTGTTACTTTTCTTCCCCATCTATTAGACTCCTCATCTTTTTTCTTCCTGAGCTATAGTAGTTCTGATTAAATAGAACATCATCATTCAATAGAATAGCCTCATTAAATAATATATCTTTATTCTGGACAGGTCCATTGTGGCTATAACTGATACTACTTCTTGACTACTAGGAATTATCAGTTGTAGTTATTGGGCAGGATAAATCAGAGTCGGGGTGGTAAAGTTGCCACACCAATTAAAACCCTTCATAGCATCTTCATCTAATGAGAAAGAGTCCAAATTGTTTAGCTTGACATAAAAGGTCCTCTATAATTCATCTACCTTTGTGGTCTCAATATGATGCCTAGGTTTGATTCCTTATTCCATCACCTATCTAACCTTAAGTGAAGTGAAGTGAAGTCGCTCAGTCGTGTCCGACTCTTTGCGACCCCATGGACTGTGGCCTACTGGACTCCTTTGTCCATGGGATTTTCCAGGCAAGAATACTGGAGTGGGTTGCCATTTATTTGCTTAAATGCTCTGGATCTAGTTTCCATCATTTAAAAAACTGTACAGAGTTGTCTCTCCTCTGTAAGCTCCTAACTCGCTAACCTTGTGCAAATTGTTTAACCTCTCCAAACCTTATTTACACCATCTGTAAAATGGGTGCATTGACAATGCCTCACAGGGTCTTGTTTCTTGGAATGAGATTCCTTGGGAAGTCAGTTGATGCTGTTGTTTTTTACACCTCTCCCTAGCTTCCTAGATGGCTTCTACTCACCTTTTATGATCAAAATCAAGCCTCTTTGTCCCACCTTCCAAACGAAGCTGATTTCTTCTTCCCTTGGGCCAGCACTAGGTTTCTATCACTGTTTCTGTCATATGTGTCATGAGGACGTGTTCACATGTCTGATTCCTCTACCAGGGCGCGGGTCCTTACGGAATGAGTTTGAGGTGGCTGGGTTGTGCTTAGCACCCCCAGTAGATGACTGTGCAGTGGAAGAATAAAACTGTTTATCACTTTTGAAAAAGGATAGACTTTCTCATTGTGCCAAAATTCTGTTAAGCCTGGAATGGATAGAGGGACTCAGAGAAAAGCTTAAGTGTTCCTGAAAAATACTCCAGATATATCCTGGGGAAAGCCAGGAAACGGATTGGCTTTAAGGCATACTGACAATGTAGCCTCACTGAAAATCTCCCCTGATTGAACAGTCAGGTAGGCAAAAGATATTTAAGGGTAACTCTGTATTTTACATTCTGAGTTGGCTCTGTTGAGAAAACCAAGAACATCAATGAAGGCTACCAGTCATCTCTCTTGGTTTTGGAAGCTTGTCTTGATCCAAAAAGGGAGCATTGATTAGTCAGAGTCACTTCCATTGTCAGGTGTGAGACATGTAGGTTTAAGGCAGAGAAATCTTGGAAATCAGCATGGAGGGAAGGTGGAGGATTACCCCGGATGTTCCTTGCAGGTGTGTGCTGCACAGGGCTGCAGCCTGCTCGAGTGCACCCAGCACCCAGCACACTCTCTACACACAGAAAATCTCAGTGAAAACCCAAAGGCAATGCCTGCTTTGGAGCAAAGTTCTGAATGGGTATGCAGTGACCATCTTTACAGAGAACCAGGGAAATCGCCTGTGCTCAGGTAATGTGGCCACACTTTCAAGATCATCTGTCTTAAAGCCTTTGAAAATGGATTCCCCTCTTGGAGACCTCTGGTGTGGACGGTGGGGCCCTCCTTGGGTGAGAGAGCCAGCCACACAAGGCTCGCATGCTACGTACCCTGAGGCTCCCAGTCACTGCGGGGGGATGGGCCTGAGTCGTGAACAGGGGGCTGGAGAGGGCAGCAGTATTGTAAAGTCAGCCCAGTTTTCCTGACTTGTGAGCGGCGAGAACTTGGTCCTTTCTCAGGCTGCCTGCCAGCACCTTCTCCGGGCATATCTGGGAGGTAAGAAAGGTCAGCAAGGAGTCCTAGTGTGATCCCTGGCCCTGTGCCAGACACAGGAGAAGGCTTTTACCGTTATTAGCTTTCAATATCATAACACCCTTGTGAGCTAAGTGTTCTTCTAGGCCAGCCCCATTTTATAAATTGGCAATGCAGGGGCTTGAGTAATGTGCCAAGGTCACAAGGCCCCGTCTGACTCATGCTCATGGGTTTATCCATCTGGCCATGTGACTTCCATGCTTTTTGGGGGGTGCGGAAATTTTTCTGTGACCTCCAAAGCCCTGCTCGTTCCCCTTGACATGTGTGCAGAGTCATGGCCACCATCCTGCCCTGGGCATTGGGGACCAGCCAGCCAGATACAGAGGCTGCACCTGTCTCCTCCTTCTCCAGACATTCTGACCTCTGGCCTTATTATCTCATGCTAGGACTATTGCAGTAGCTCCATAGCAGATCCCTCTCTCTTCAGTATTGCCAGCAGCTCCCGAGCCCCCAGACTGCTCTCACAGTCAACTTTTTACAATATGAATCTTCCCTATAGTAGGCAGTCAATAGATATTTGTTAAATGGGTCATCCTGCTTTAAACTCCTATTTCCCAGGGCCAAGTTCAAAAGGTAACCTTGACTTTCAAGGCCCTGAGTATATGACTTCATCTCCTCTTCTTGCTGTTTCTCTTGTCACTGTTTGCCACACACACAGAGCTGCCTGTTCAGGACCCCAGGGTCTTGACATGCCACAATACCTGCCACCCATGTTTTCTTCCCAAGTCACCGGAGAGGCGGGGGATGGGCCTGAGTTGTGAACAGGGGGCTGGAGAGGGCAGCAGTATTGTAAAATCAGCATAGGCTGATTCCCAACAGCATAGGCTGAGAAATAGGGTACTCACCACAGGGAAGATCTTGGTCTGTGTACTCACACCTTGAACCTAGCACTTGCAAGATGGATTCCAGGCTCTGGTTGCATGTCTTCCCCCCAGCTTGGCCTGTATTTAATCCATCCAACATCTCCCAAGCCCACAATGTTGCCTCATAGGCAGAAAAACATCTGGGGATGTTTGGTGCCACCTACGCATGCAGATGTGTGCCAGTGCCTCCAAGGCGAGGCATACTCTTGTTTCCCCTCCATGTTAAATTCTGGTCATAACCCACTAACCTGGTTTTATAACCAGGAAAATACTGGTTGCTGGCTCGCAGCTTGAAACCTTGATGCTGGGTCTCTCGTTCACCAGTGTAGCTCATGCGCGGGCGGCGACTCTCAGACCCGTCCCCACCGCGTCCCCAGCACCCGGCACCATGACCGTGGAACAAAGAGCGGCTTTCTGGGGCAGACATCTGTGGGAGGAAAGTGAGAGTGAGTAGTTCAGCCCTTTCTTGTTGAGGCACAAAGACCTTAAAATACAACTGAAGAGCTTAGGGCGCCTGTACTGTAGACAGGTGATAAGATGGGGCCCTGAAGGGAAGAAAGTCTAGGCCACTAAGCTGGGGATTCCAAACCCCAAGCTCTTGGTGATGTCTTGGGAGGTTTTCCAGAAAAAGCTTCTATCTTGGTGGAAAGAGCTGCCCCCTTGGGGCACAGACAGGTGGCCCCAAACACCTCTGACTGACCGTAACTCCAGCCATACTGACCACTCGGGCCAAGTCCCATGGCGAGCCCTGACTCAGCGTGGGCCGAGGAGGGGAGGGGAATCCCCTGCAAAGCCCTGTAACTATGGATGGTGACACTGGCAGGGACAAAGAGACCTCACAGCCGAGACATAGATGCGGTTGTGTGGGGCCTCCCCCTATGTGGATGTGGGGACCCGGAGGCTGTGGGAATATCATCTGACTCAGTTAAAAGCATGATCAGCTTTGAGCATCAAGAAACTAACCAGAGCGTTGTTTTCCCAGGTAATTAAGATGCTATTAATTAAGCTCCCATCGTAGAGCTAGTTTCAAGCTAATTCTTTATGACACATGTGTACACCCCTCATAAGGATTGGCCTTACCTCCTCCTCAGCCGGGGGCTGAGCCATTGGCTGGCACAGGGTGGACTGTCCGCGGGTTTGTAAGTGAATAAATGACAGGAGGGCCAGTGCCATTTCCTCACTTGACATCTCAGATGCCACCTGGTAGCAGACGGTATGACCTGGAGCGTTGTTCTCGTCTGATGCCAGAGATTGAGCAAATTCCAGCCTCCCTTGCGAAGGTTTAGTCTGCACAGTTGAAGGGCTCACAAAGCCTCTGTCCTTCTTCTAGTGATGAAAAAGGGGGTGGGGCAGGCATGCCCCAACTCGTGCAGTGGGGGGAGGAGACCAAGGTCACACTCTAAGGCAGATGTTCCAGATGGGAGTCCAGCAAAGGGACTGGGGGAGGGCATGGGGTGCTGGAGCGCAGAGGCCTGGGTCTTTGGCAGAGAGCAGTGTGCCAGGGCTCCAGGGAGCCAATTGGCTTTTCATGGCTAATTGAAGGGAGCAATATAAGGATCCCTGTGTTTGGGATTTCTCTCAAGGATACAGTCCCAGATGTGAAATGACTGAAATGACCAAACGGTAAGATCATTTTTATGTACCTTAATTTGTATAACCAAATGGCTTTCTAAAAGCAAGATGTGGATTCCATTCCCACTGTGAGGGTGCTTCTTTCCACAGTGACAGCACCCAGGGTTATTATCTTAAAAAATGAGCAAGCTACCTGAGAACTATGCCATCTTGTTTAATTAATGTCCTTGATGATTAGATGTGAGCATCCTGCCCTCTGGTCTGGACCCTGCCCTCACCAAAGCTGACCTGTCCTCTGAGTGCCTACTTTCCCTCCCCCAGGTCCTCTGCACCTGCTCTCCTCTCTGCCTGGAAAGTAGTCCATCTGCATGCTCATCCCCTCATCTTCCCATCTGCACTTAATGATGGAGCCTTCCCAGGCCACTTTACTTAAAATCGTCCCCCAGTACTTCTTTTTTAAAATTTTTTATTTTTACTTTATTTTGCTCTACAATACTGTATTGGTTTTGCCATACATTGACATGAGTTTTGCCAAGAAAATGCACTGGTCATAGCAAATACCCTCTTCCAACAGCACAAGAGAAGACTCTACACATGGACATCACCAGATGGTCAATACCAAAATCAGACTGATTACATTCTTTGCAGCCAAAGATGGAGAAGCTCTATACAGTCAACAAAAACAAGACCAGGAGCTGACTGTGGCTCAGATCATGAACTCCTTATTACCAAATTCAGACTTAAATTGAAGAAAGTAGGGAAAACCACTAGACCATTCCGGTATGACCTAAATCAAATCCCTTATGATTATACAGTGGAAGTGAGAAACAGATTTAAGGGCCTAGGTCTGATAGATAGAGTGCCTGATGAACTATGGAATGAGGTTCGTGACATTGTACAGGAGATAGGGATCAAGACCATCCCCATGGAAAAGAAATGCAAAAAAGCAAAATTGCTGTCTGGGGAGGACTTACAAATAGCTGTGAAAAGAAGAGAAGCAAAAAGCAAAGGAGAAAAGGAAAGATTTAAGCATCTGNGTGTTGTTTCTTTATATTTAGCATTTTGTATATCAAGCGTTTAGAATAAAATAGACAATTTTAGCTGAGCATTTGTGTACTCAAGTTAAAATATCTCTCCATTTATTTCACCATATAAATATTTTTTGAGGAAAGCATCATATTGCTCACAGGGCCTCCTGTACAATTTTTGTCTGTGGACTGTACAGCCCTAGCATGCAGTAGTCACATGAAAGGCTGGGTGAGATGGTGGCCCCTGGGCCATGCAGAGCGCAATCTTCAGGTCTAAGGCAACCCTTACTCCCCTTCTTCCCAGAATTAGTTATCACCTGTATATATTTGGAGGAATATATCCAAATATTTGTAGGTGTATATCCAGTGAGGCCTGGCACATGTGTACCCAATTTACTGAGTAGGAATTCATTAGGAGTCTAAAGCAGAACTGCTTTATTTCTCTCCATGTACAGGCTTCAGCCATGCCACAATGGATATGCACTTCACCCACTCATAAACCCCCTAAAATGGAATTTATTAAATATTTATGGATTCATTCATATTTTTAACTTTTTTCTTGATATTTATTTAATATGGATATTTCTAGAAAAATAGTGGATTCAAAACCTTCTGATAGTTTGATATAACTCATATTCAATGATGGTTTTACATAATTCATATCTTCCATTATTAGCTATTAGATATGGCAGTATACATGCAGTCCTTCCTTGGTGATCAATGCAAAGAAATACAGGAAAGGAATAGAATGGGAAAGACTAGAGACCTCTTCAAGAAAATTAGATACCAAGGGAATATTTCATGCAAAGATGGGCTCAATAAAGCACAGAAATGGTATGGACCTAAAAGAAGCAGAAGATATTAAGAAGAGGTGGCAAGAATACATAGAAGAACTGTACAAAAAAGATTTTCATGACCCAGATAACCACAATGGTGTGCTCACTCACCTAGACCCAGACTTCCTGGAATGTGAAGTCAAGTGTTCCTTAGGGAAGCATCACTATGAACAAAGCTAGCGGAGGTGATGGAATTCGAGTTGAGCGCTTTCAAATCCTAAAAGATGATGTTGTGAAAGTGCTGCACTCAATATGCCAGCAAATTTGGAAAACTCAGCAGTGGCCACAGGACTGGAAAAAGCTTTCATTCCAATCTCAGTGAAAGACAATGCCAAAGAATGTTCAATATACCACACAATTACACTCATCTCACACGCTAGCAAGGTAATGCTCAAAGTTCTTCAAGCCAGGATTCAACACTATGTGAACTATGAAATTCCAGATATTCAAGCTGGATTTAGGAAAGGCAGGAACCAGAGACCAAATTGCCAACATCTGTTGGATCATCAAAAAAGCAAGAGAATTCCAGAAAAACATCTACTTCTGCTTTATTGACTGTGTCGAAGCCTTTGACTGTGTGGATCACAACAAACTGTGGTAAATTCTTAAAGAGATGGAAATACCAGACCACCTAACATGCCTCCGAAGAAATCTGTATGCAGGTCAAGAAGCAACAGTTAGAACTGGACATGGAATAACAGACTGGTTCCAAAGGAAACAGTTGGAAACTGGTTGGGAAAGGAGTACGTCAAGTCTGTATATTGTCACCCTGCTTATTAAACTTATATGCAAAATACATCATGCAAAATGCTGGACCATGACTCACAAGCTGGAATCAAGATTACCGGGAGAAGTACCAATAACCTCAGATATGCAGATGACATCACCCTTATGGCAGAAAGTGAAGAATGAAAGAACCTCTTGATGAAAGTGAAAGAGGAGAGATAAAGTTGGCTTAAAACTCAGCATTCAGAAAACTAAGATCATGGCATCTGGTCTGACCACTTCTTGGCAAGTAGATGGGGAAACAGTGACAGACTATTATTTTGGGGGGGCTCCAAAATCACTGCAGATGGTGACTGCTGCCCTATAATTAAAAGACACTCGCTCCTTGGAAGAAAAGCTATGACCAACCTAGACAGCGTATTAAAAAGCAGAGACATTACTTTGCCAACAAAGGTCCGGCTCGTCAAAGCTATGGTTTTTCCAGTGGTCATGTATGGATGTGGGGGTTGGACTATAAAGAATGCTGAGCGCCAAAGAATTGATGCTTTTTGAACTGTGGTGTTAGAGAAGACTCTTGAGAGTCCCTTGGAATGCAAGGAGATCCAACCAGTCCATCCTAAGGAAATCAGTCCTGAATATTCATTGGAAGGCCTGATGCTGAAGCTGAAACTCCAATACTTTGGCCACCTGATGTGAAGAACTGACTCACTGGAAAAGACCCTGATGCTGGGAAAGATTGAAGGCATGAGGAGAAGGGGATGACAGAGGATGAGATGGCTGGATGGACTCACCGACTTGATGGACATGAGTTTAGCAAACTCCGAGAGTTGCTGATGGACAGGGATGCCTGGAGTGCTACAGTCCTTGGGGTTACAAAGAGTCAGACATGACTGAGTGACTGAACTGAGTGATGCAGTGCTTGACAAAGTTCTTGCCATGTACTAATGGTCATATAAGTCTTAGTTATTATTTTCATTACTATGTAACTTTATCAATCTATCCAAGGCATAAACAATGGATAATTAGTGCATTTTATTCCAAATATTTTAATGGTGTTTTCTCTGTTTTATTCAATAATATTTTAAAGTGTTTTTTGTTTCATCTTTGTTGTGACCCAAGGACGAAAGAGCAGATAACCAAGGAGGGTCTTGGAATGCAGGAATGGAAAACCAGACCCTTATCTTCCTTCCCTCCCTCATGTTGTAACTATTAATGGAACAGTATAACCTGTCTCCCCTCCTACCCCATAGGGAGGAGGTATTTGCCTTACTCTTCTCCCACCCAGTATACATACCTCATCCAATCAGCCAATGACAATGACCTGCAAGACCCCTATCCCACCTGTATACTCTGGGTATAAAAGTGGACTAAGGACCCCCATTCAGTGTTGGTTCACCCTTGAGCTGGCCTGCTGTTCTAACGGTGTTTCCCAGACTAATAAACTTTATTTCCTCCTCATTATGTCTCATGCCTGGAAATTCTTTTCCAACCCACGCCTGGACCAAACAATCTTATTTTCCTTTATCATTTGAATTTGTAAGATTATAATGTCCACAACTGGAAAAACTCTATCTGAAACTTTTAACTATCTCTAACCCAAGACCTTAACTGAACATGGAACAACAGACTGGTTCCAAATAGGAAAAGGAGTACGTCAAGTCTGTATATTGTCACCCTGCTTATTTAACTTATATGCAGAGTACATCATGAGAAACACTGGACTGGAAGAAACACAAGCTGGAATCAAGATTGCTGGGAGAAACATCAATAACCTCAGATATGCAGATGACACCACCCTTATGGCAGAAAGTGAAGAGGAACTAAAAAGCCTCTTGATGAAAGAGAAAGAGGAGAGTGAAAAAGTTGGCTTACAGCTCAACATTCAGAAAACGAAGATCATGGCATCTGGTCCCATCACTTCATGGGAACTAGATGGGGAAACAGTGGAAACAGTGTCAGACTTTATTTTTTTGGGCTCCAAAATCACTGCAGATGGTGACTGCTGCTGCTGCTGCTAAGTCACTTCAGTCGTGTCCGACTCTGTGTGACCCCATAGACGGCAGCCCACCAGGCTCCCCCATCCCTGGGATTCTCCAGGCAAGAACACTGGAGTGGGTTGCCATTTCCTTCTCCAATGCATGAAAGAGAAAAGTGAAAGTGAAGTCGCTCAGTCTGTCCGACTGTTAGCGACCCCATGGACTGCAGCCCACCAGGCTACTCTGTCCATTGGATTTTCCAGGCAAGAGTACTGGGGTGGGGTGCCATTGCCTTCCCCGGTAGATGGTGACTGCAGCCATGAAATGACCATGACAAACACAGACAGCTTATAAAAAGCAGAGACATTACTTTACCAGCAAAGGTCTGTCTAGTCAAGGCTGTGGTTTTTCCAGTGGTCATGTATGGATGTGAGAGTTGAACCATAAAGAAAGCTGAGCGCCAAAAACTGATGCTTTTGAACTGTGGTGTTGGAGAAGATGCTTGAGAGTCCCTTGGACTGCAAGGAGGTCAAACCAGTCCATCCTAAGGGAAATCAGTCCTGAATATTCACTGGAAGGACTGATGCTGAAGCTGAGGCTCCAATACTTTGGCCACCTGATGTGAAGAGCCGACTCATTAGAAAAAAACCCTGATGCTGGGAGAGATTGAAGGTGGGAGGAGAAGGGGATGACAGCAGAGGATGAGATGGTCGGATGGCATCACTGACTCAATNCCTGAATATTCACTGGAAGGACTGATGCTGAAGCTGAGGCTCCAATACTTTGGCCACCTGATGTGAAGAGCCGACTCATTAGAAAAAAACCCTGATGCTGGGAGAGATTGAAGGTGGGAGGAGAAGGGGATGACAGCAGAGGATGAGATGGTCGGATGGCATCACTGACTCAATGGAAATGAGTTTGAGCAAGCTCCGGGAGATAGTGGATAGGGAAGCCTGATGTGCTGCGGTCCATGGGGTTGCAGAGAGTCAGACAGGACTGAATGATGGAAAAACAACAATAGGACCAGAACACTGTTTATGAGCTTATGAACAGCACCACGCTGGACCTCCTGCAGAAACCCAGAGAAGACGCCCACGATGTTGAAGACAGTGTTAGGTGGTAGTGGCCAGTGTTCCCTGAGCTCTCCTGGGCGAGGCATCGGTAGCACTTTGTATGGAGATCTCCCTGAATCTACAATAGCCCTGTGAGGTAGGTACCATCACCACCTCACCACTTAAAAAAATACATATTTTTAAAATTTTTATTTATTTTTGGCTGTGCTGGGTCTTTGTTGCTATGCGCTGGCTTTCTCCAGTTGCAGCGAGTGGGGGCTACTCTCAGGTTGTGGCGGGCGGGCTTCTCTTGCTGAGGAGCACCAGCTCCCTGGCTAACTCCGAGCAGCTGGCACCAGCTGTTGGTCTCTCTACCCATTGCTACCTCTTGGACAGAGATGGTTGTCACTCACCTGCTCACCCTCCCCTTCCTCTTTTCAGTCCACAAACATCTGTCAGCCCCCATGGCCTGTGCTTATGGCACTGGGCTGTAGGTGGTAAAGTCAGGATGCGAAGCCAGGTCCTCTGAGATCAAGTCACTAAGTGGTGCTCCATCCATGGAAGCGCCAGTGGAAGGACAGAAATCTGGGGGGCCTCACCCCTAGGGGAGCCAGCTGGCAGTGGGGCCCTGTTCTCTGGCCAGGTGTACAGGAGGCAGAGGGAAAGCAGAGCCTGGCAGGTGTAGACAAACTGCCCAGGGTCCCTCTCCAGCCCCTGCTCCCCCGCCATCAAGCCAAGCCCCTGCTCCGGGTGAGCAACTGAGGCCAAGCCCTTTCAGCCCAGCTCAGCGGAGACCCTCCCTCATTTGCAGCTGCTTCTCCCACTTTCCTGCCACACAGACCCCTCACTTTTCATCCTGCCCACCCTCTGGCCTTGGCTCAGTGCTTTCCCCCTCCTGGAACACTCTAGACTCTCTTGGAGGGCTGCCCAAGTGCCCTTTCTGCAGGAAGGGCACCCGGGCAGCAGGAGCTTCTCTGTTCCCTGGAACTCCACCGGCTCCTGGCTGACAGAAGCTCCTGCTCCAGGCTGACTTCTGTGATTTACTGCCCCAACATCCGTCATCAGCGAGTGTGTCTTTGTTGTTTCAGGACATTGTATTTTGCAGGCAGCCAGCAAAAGGCCATCTAAAAATGAACTGAGTCCCAGACAGCAGAGTCCCCAAGTAGGACCTGCTGAGCGGGTCCCCTGCTCTGCCCAGGAGTAGGGGGTCACGAGGACCTTTCCCAACATGGTTCATGTTAAAAAAAAAAAAGAGAGATTCTGCTAAACAGTCACTGACATTTCCTCTCTTAAGAATCCTCCGCGACATTAGATAGGGAGAAATACCACTTTGGTTGTTCCACATCCTCTGACTCAGATGAGAAGCGTCATGTNAAAAAAAAAAAAGAGAGATTCTGCTAAAGTCACTGACATTTCCTCTCTTAAGAATCCTCCGCGACATTAGATAGGGAGAAATACCACTTTGGTTGTTCCACATCCTCTGACTCAGATGAGAAGCGTCATGTCTTAGGGTCAGAGGTGAAGGGGAGGTGGCCGAGGAAACCGAGAGGAGCGGCAGGAGGGCAGCGCGCAGCCAGCACCGTCTGTCTCTTTTCCCTTGACGGGCCTCCAGCCCAAGGCCACTACCCGGCGGTGGGTGTGGGTGTGTCGCTTCCTGTGGGCACAGCCGGCAACTGACGGGTGCCTACAGCCCCGCGGGACTCCTGACGCGGGCGGGCGGTGTGGGCCGGAGGGGGCGCCGTCCGGAGGGTCCACGCGGTGCCCAGGGCTCGCCTGGAGGGGTCATCGCGCTGCCCTTACATGTCTCCCCGGAAGCTGCCCCGCAGACCCGCGGGGTCCCCCGGGCGCCGGCTCGTGGGGAGGAGGGATGGACTACCGGGATTGGCACCGGGTCCGGTCCCGCCTCGCCCTCCTCAGGCCCCGCCTCCGGCCGGCGCGCCTCCCCCAAGTCCTTCCCCAACTGCGAGGCTCCCTCCCGAGGCGCCGCCGGGACGCCTGCCNCCCCCGGGCGCCGGCTCGTGGGGAGGAGGGATGGACTACCGGGATTGGCACCGGGTCCGGTCCCGCCTCGCCCTCCTCAGGCCCCGCCTCCGGCCGGCGCGCCTCCCCCAAGTCCTTCCCCAACTGCGAGGCTCCCTCCCGAGGCGCCGCCGGGACGCCTGCCCAGGTTGTGCAACCCGCGCTGCGCGATCTTTCCCAGCAAACTCCGTCTCTTCCCTGGCTCGCACAGCAACTCGCGACGCTCCGCGTGTCCTGCCCAGGGCGGCCTGCTCTTGTGCCCAAGCCTCGGAACCTCCGAAACTCCGCTACTCCAGCCCCGGCCCCCGGCCGCCTGCCCGACCGACAGCATCCTGGGCTACCCCTACCCTCCATCCCCCACCCCACCCCCACCTCCACCTCCATCCCCCGGGACGCGTCCGATCTCACCTCCTGGGAGCACACGGGCGCCGGGTGGTCCAAGAGCCTCGGGGAGGCGAGACCGAGGCCTGGCGGGCGCAGGAGCAGGAGGAAGAGCAGGAGCGACGGCCCCGGCGGGGACCCGGGAAACACGCGCGGCCGGCGGCGCGGGGCCCCCATGGCCCCGCCCTTCGCGGAGCGCTCGCGCCCGGGCTGGGGGGCGCAGCGAGGGCGCGCCCCAGGGATCCCCTCGGCTGAGTCCCGAGTCGTTCTCCCGCGCCTGCTTCCGGCTTCCAGCCCCGCCCGGGGCGGGCCACGCAGAGGGGAGGGCTCGGCCGGGACAGTCCTTCCGCGTGTCCCCCTCCGACGTGCGTCCCAGGTGCGCCCTCCTCCGGGGCTCCGCCTCGCGCTCCTCCCCGCGTTTCTCCCCAGTTCTTCCCCAGCTCCTCCCGGGCTCCTCCTTGCGCTCCTCCCTGGATCCTCCCCGCACTCCTCCTGCCCCGCCTGCTCCCTGAACCCTCGTCCAGCTCCTGCGCTCCAGCTCGTCCGACTCCTATATTCCATCTCCGCTCTTGTCGTCAGGCCGTAAAACTATTTTAATATCTGCCCTTTGCTCTCGCCTCCGGTCTTACCCTTCTCCGTCAGAGGATGTTCTTTTTCTCAGTTCCCTCTCTCCATATCCGCACCTTCTCCCTGGATTGCTTTTCTGGCTTTTCCTCCGCCTTCTCGAGGCCGGGACTGCTCCGCGCTCCGACTGCGCGAGGTGGGGGAGGTGGGAGAGGAGGTGCGAGCCCTCGGCCTCTGTTCCCGCAACGCTGCGCTGACCCCGCGCTTTCGCCAGAGACCCGCTCCAAGTCTACTGAGAGTCCGCAGACCGTGTACTTCCTTCATCCTGAGACAACCGTCGTCCACATTCCCTTTCCTGACAAACCTGAACGCCTCTGCTGGCCTCGGACAACCCCCACCCAGATCCCACCGACAATGGATCTCCAGGTCTGAGGCGGTGGATCTTCTCCTGGTCCAAAGCACTGGCCCTTTGCCTGCTGCTGGCGGACCCCTGGCGACCACGTGAGCCCCCGCTGGCGACAGGACACAGCTGCTTTAGGCCTTGAGCTCCGTGGTTTCCAATCCTTTTACTTGTTTATTTAAGAATTTTGGAATACTATCCATCTTCCCATATATTTTTTAATATGACTCCAGAAAATTTTCATCCCAAGTGTAAATAGATATAGAAGATATAATCACTAAAATTTGATGTCTGTGGCAGGCAGCTTCTGTGATGCTCCCACCCCATCCCACCTCCTGGTGTTTGCACCTGCTGTGCCTCCCCTTCCCTCCCCCCGGCCCCCCGAGTGTGTGCTGGGCCCAGTGACCTGTTCTCAAAAACAGAATATAATAGGATGAGACAAAAAAAAAAAAAAACAACAACAAAACAAAAAGGATGTCACTGATAAGGTTACGCTATGAAAGACCTGGACTTGGGGTTGTTCAGCCCTTTCTGGGTTGCCGTGAGCTGCCTGTGGAGAGGCTAGGATGGCCAGGAGCTGAGAAAGGACTGGTCAACAGCCAGGAAGAAACCGAGGCCATTGTTTCACCGTGACAATGATCAGGAGTAAGTGGTCAAAGTAATGCAAGGACAGCACTTTAAAAAATTATTTTTAGTTGGAAGATTTACAGTGTTGTGTCGGCTTCTGCAGTATAGCAGTGTGGATTCAGTTCAGTTCAGTCGCTCAGTCCTGTCCGACTCTTTGCGACCCCATGTGGATTAGCCATAGGTATAAATCTGAGCCTCCCTCCCACCCCTCTTGGTGGTCACAGACACCAGACTGAGCTCCCTCTGTTATACAGCAACTTCCCACTAGCTAGCTGTTTTGCATACGGTAGTGTATATGATCCAACGCTACTCTCTCGATTCTTCTCACCTCCCCCCGACCCCGCTGTGTCCACAAGCCTCTACCTGTGTCTCCACTGTGTGCTGTGTGCTGTGCTAGGTCACTTCAGTCGTGCCCTCCAGGTCGCTTACAGGAGAGAATTATCTATCACAGCCCACACAGGAGAAGATGTGTGTTGCATCCCCTACAAGAAATCACCTGGGGCTTTCCTGGAGGCTTAGTGGTAAAGAATCCACCTGCCCGTACAGGGAACGTGGGTTCGATCCTTGATCCAGGGAGATCCTACATGCCTCGGAGCAGCTGAGCCTGGGCGCCATAGCTACTGAGCTTGTGTTCTAGAGCCTGGGGGCTGCAACTACCGAGCTCACGTGCAACAGCTACCGAAGCCTGCCTGTCCCAGAGCTCATGCACCGCAAGAGAAGCCACCTCCATGAGAAGCCTGGATACTGCAGCGAGGAGAAGCCCCCTGCTCACCCCAGCCAAAGAAAAGCCCACGCAGCAACAGAGACCCAGCACAGCCAAAAGTAAATAAACACACACACAAACCAAAGAAACCACCCTGGCCACTCAGCCACCAGAACCCAGCCGGGGAGACCTAACTCTCACTTTTCTCCAAAAGACTTTCATTCAGAAAAACCCGTCCCAACTCCCTCCTTTTTCTTTGCAAATGTTTCATTCCTCTCTGGATTTGCCCGTGGCTTTTTGCCATATAGCTTGGTTCTTCTGAATTCCATTTCATTTGCTATTCCTGAATAAATCCACCTTTGCAGGAAAAATGATTCTTTTATTGCGTAGGTCTGTGTTACCGAATTGTTCTCTGAGTCTAAATGAAGAGATTTTCCTGTGGATGGGTTTCAGTGATAGAGCTAGAAAAAGTTGTACTTTTTAAAGGGTTTACGATGATGTTTCCATACACGTCCCGTTTGACCCAATTTAATTGTTCTGATAGAAAAAGATTTAAAAATTATTTTGTTCACAACAAAGCTGTTTAAATTCAGCACAACTCCAACTAAATTTGAAGTGAAAGTGAAAGTGTTACTTGCTCAGTCGTGTCTGACTCTTTGAGACCTCATGGACTGTAGCCCACCAGGCTCCTCTGTCCATGGAATTCTCCAGGCAAGAGTACTGGAGTGGATTGCAGTTTCCTTCTCCAGGGGATCTTCCCGGTCCGGGGATTGAACCCAGGTCTCCCACATTGCAGGCAGATTCTTTACCATCTGAGCCACCAAGGCAGAAGCTAAATTTAGCAAATTGCTAAATATATTGGTCACATTTTATGAAACAAATTGAAAGATGGAGAAAGATTACATGAGAGCAGAGGGCTGTCAAATTCTACAGATAATTAGCTTTTAGTTCTGAGAGGCAAATGAACAGATGCATGGGGCTTCCTAGCCTAAATTGCTCATCTTCTTAGCGCAGGGATTTTCTAGAATCCTGCTCATCAGAACTTGGCAAGGAATGTCAGAACCATTCTTGGTTGCTGCTCAGTAGCTCAGTTGTGTCCGACTCTCTGCTACCCCGTGGACTGCGGCACTCCAGGCTCCCTTGTCCTCCACTATTTTTTTCTTGGAGGTATGTTTTGAGCAGGGATGAAAATTGCTACTTTCCTGTTTCTATTTTTAAGAAGAATTAGAATTAGAGCCAGAGAGAGCTATTAAAAAAAAAAAAAGGCAGTTAGCCACAGAGATTATTAAACTGAAGTCTGTGGGTCAGTCAGTTCAGTCGCTCAGTTGTGTCCAACTCTTTGTGACCCCATGGACTGCAGCATGCCAGGCCTCCCTGTCCATCACCAACTTCTGGAGTTTGCTCAAACTCATGTCCATCAAGTTGGTGATGCTGTCCAACCATCTCATTCTTTGTCATCCCCTTCTCCTCCTGTCTTCAATCTTTCCCAGCATCAGGGTCTTCTCAAATGAGCCGGTTCTTCGTATCAGGTGGCTAAAGTATTGGAGTTTCAGCTTCAGCATCAGTCCTTCCAATGAATATTCAGGACTGATTTCCTTTATGATGGACTGGTTGGATCTCCTTGCAGTCCAAGGAACTCTCAAGCGTCTTCTCCAACACCACAGTTCAAAAGCATCAATTCTTCTGCGCCCAGCTTTCTTTATAGTCCAACTCTCACATCCATATATGACTGCTGGAAAAGCTATAGCTTTGACTAGACGGACCTTTCTTGGCAGAGTAATGTCTCTGCTTTTTAATATGCTGTCTAGGTTGGTCATAACTTTTCTTCCAAGAAGCAAGTGTCTTTTAATTTCAGGGCTGCAGTCACCATCTGCAGTGATTTGGAGCCCAAGAAAATAAAGTCTCTCACTGTTTCCATTGTTTCTCCATCTATTTGCCATGAAGTGATGGGACTGGATGCCATGATCTTTGTTTTCTGAATGTTGAGTTTTAAGCCAGCTTTTTCACTCTGCTCTTTTACTTTCATCAAAGGCTCTTTAGTTCCTCTTCACTTTCTGCCATAAGGGTGGTGTCATCTGCATATCTGAGGTTATTGATATTTCTCCCAGCAATCTTGATTCCAGCTTGAGCTTCATCCAACCCAGCATTTTGCCTGATATACTCTGATATAAGTTAAATAAGCAGGGTGACAATATACAGCCTTGACATACTCCTTTCCCGATCTGGAACCAGTCCTTTGTTCCATGTCTGGTTCTAACTGTTATTTCTTGTCCTGCATACAGGTTTCTCAGGAGACAGGTAAGGTGGTCTGGTATTCCCATCTCTTGAAATTTTCACAGTTTGTTTTGATCCACACAGTCAAAGGCTTTAGCGTAGTCAATGAAGCAGAAGTAGATGTTTTTCTGGAATTTTCTTGCTTTTTCTATGATCCAACGAATGTTGGCAGTTTGAGCTCTGGTTTCTGTCTTTTCTAAATCCAGCTTGAACATCTGAAAGTTCTTGGCTCATGTACTGTTGAAGCCTACCTAGCTTGGAGAATTTTGAACATTACTTTGCTAACATGAAGACTGTGGGTAGGCTCTGCAAAGTTTATAAACTCTTGGAGATGATTTGCAAAATGTTTATTTGTGAGTGTACTTTTTCCTGGAGAGATTTCATCAGAATCTTGAAGGAGTTTTGGTGATTACAAAACCAAATCAAACCACTGCCACAGTGAAACCACAGCACAGATTTAGTCTAATCTTTCCACTTAATGTTAAGTAAACGGAGGCTCTCAGAGAGTCCATCCCTGCCTGAGGTCAGAGAGAGTCAGGGCAGATCCCAGGGATCAGGGGTGGTGAGCTCAGGAAAGGAATTAACCAGGCATGTGGTGAGCTTGGGAAAGGAATTAAGTGTTCTGTCCTCTTGGATTGGGGTTCCCCATGCAGGCAATCCCCAACTCCAGGAATAATGATTAAATTTATGGCTTTAAAAGGGAACCTTCAAATCTGAAGGAAGAGAGGAGAGGGATGTAGATGGTGGAACAGAAGTCATGTTGGGCAAGATGAATCAAAGAATCAAAAGGGATTCCCATGAAGCTGAGGGGTCATGAGGGTGTAGAACTCTGCGGAAGTGATTGTCAGCAATGTGCTGGAGGGCAGTAGAGTGTAAATTCATTGGCAGAGTACTTCCCAGTCAAAATCTCATTGGGCTGAGGACTTCCCTGGTGGTTCAGTGGTTAAGACCCTGTGCTTCCCCTGCAGAGGGAGTGGGTTCGACCCCTGAAACTAACATCCTGCATGTTGCATGGGCAGGTAAGTAAATAAATAATAACCTTAAAAAAAAAATCCTACCGGCTTTTTTCATGGAAATTGACAAGCCGAATCTAAACTTTGGGTGGAAACTCAAAGGACCGAGACTCTCCAAAGCCATTTTGGAAAAGAATAAAGTTCCATCTTTGCTAACCCCTTGTCACGCTTGCATTTCTGGTGTCAGAGCACGTGGCTGTGCATCTTGGAAACATAGAAAAATTGCATATATGATGTTTGCCCCCAGATATTTCAACAAGCATCTCCTAAGAAGAAGGATGACTTACCTAAACATTATGCCTTTGTTAATTTATTTTTTCATAATGCCTTTATTACACAGAAGAAAATGACAAGAACTCCCTAATGTTCAGTTCCTGTTCAAATTCCCCAAATCGCTCCCCAAGTGTTTTCACAGTTGCTTTTCTCAAACCAGGGCTCACTGAAGTTTCACAACGCATGAGGTGATGTCACCTTTTTCAATTGAGAACATTTCCCTAGCTGGTTTTGTTTTTAAAATGATATTGAATATTCCACACTTTCTAGTCATCTGGCAGTTTCTTGGTGGCGTCTCCGCATGATTTTTCTTATTCCCTGCACTTCCTGTAGACAGGGAGTCAGGTCTGAAGGCTCAGTTTGGTTCAGGTGAGACGTTTTGGCAAGAGCACCTTCCTGGTGATGCGGTGTATTTCCCAGGACATCACACCAGGAGGCTACGAGGTCAGCTGCCCTATTACTTGATTTCCTTTGGACAACTTTGTAGAGATCTATTGACATACTGTGTATGATGTGCCTGTTTAAAGGGTCCAGGCTATGAAACCACCACTGCGGTTGTCTCCCTACAGTCCCTGCGGAGTCCAATCACCTGGTGACCGGCAGAGACGCAAGACTTTTAGTTCCATCAACCCTTGTCAGGCCCCCAGGCCCACCCCTGCCCGAGGCTCTAGACTCAGAAAGATCCAGGGCGGAGGCCTTGCGAGGCTTCCGCTGAGCTGTGAAGGCACAGCCCCACTGGGGTCAGGGGACAGAAGTCAGGCCCCAAGGGGGAAATGGTTGTTGGGGACTTGGGGTCCCTCAGAAAGCAAGTCCTGGGGTGCTGGCTGGAGGGAGCAGAGTGACCCTCAGGGCGAGGCCAAGAGGAGCTCAGCACCGCCCCCACCCCCCCACCCCCCCACCTGTATTCTGTACTCTCAGACCCAGGTGCTCATGCAGTTCCTCGGAGCCCATTTCTGGGTTTGCACAGAGCAGGTTGACGGGTGAACCTGCGGAGCCTGAGACCCGGGTGAGGGGGGAGGGGAAACCCTGTTTGCTCAGCGCAGACACAGGGCCCGGCCTGGCCAGGTTCCACTGCCGCCACCACCTGTGGGGTGGTGACGTGGGTTTTATAGACGTGCAAACAAGCCTGCAGAGATGATGTGATTTACCCCAGGCCACAGAGCTACAGCTCTGTGTGCACAAGGATTACGTATAAATAATCAGGTTTTTTTTTTCAAACTGAGATGTAGTTGATTTACAGTATTGTATCAGTTGCAGGTGTACAACATAGCGATTCAATATGTTAATAGATTACACTCAGTTTAGAGTTATTACAACGAAATGACTAATTCCCTGTGCGTGCAATATCCTTGTAGCTTATCTACTTTATACATAGTAGTTTATTCCTCTTCCTCCCCGGGACCTACCTTGCCCCTCTCCTCTTTCCTTTCCCCTGGTAACCACTGATTTGTTTTCTGTATCTGTGGATCTGTTTTTGTTTGTTCCTGAACCAGACTTGGGTCTACCTGCCCGGGCACAGTAAAGCCAGTCTTCCAGGCTCTCATGGGTTGTGGTGAAAGAACAGTGTTTAATGCAAGGTGTGTAATGTGGGGACAGGTGGGGAGAACGGGCCACTCAGGCTCAGAAGACTTGGCCTCCCCTTTGCTTTCAGGGAAGGGTTTTAAAAAGGCAACATTAGAGGAGAGGGTTGCAGTGGCTTGAGAGTCCATGAAGGCCACCTTCCTGGCAAGCTGCGTGGAGATGGGGAGAGAGATGGAGGCGCACAGAACGAGGGCTTGGTTCTGTTCATGACGTGGAAGCAGGAAGCAGCAAGTGCAGGGGAGTGTCATGTGTTCCTGTCCCCTCACGGGCCCAGGTCAGTTCAGTCGCTCAGTCGTGTCCGACTCTTTGCGACTCCATGAACCACAGCACGCCAGGCCTCCCTGTCCATCACCAACTCCTGGAGTTTACCCAAACTCATGTCCATTGAGCTGGTGATGCCATCCAACCATCTCATCCTCTGTCGTCCCCTTCTCCTCCTGCCTTCAATCTTTCCCAGCATCAGGGTCTTTTCAAATGTCGGCTCTTCGCATTGGTTGCCAAAGTATTGGACTTACAGCTTCAACATCAGTCCTTCCAATGAACAAGGCCCAATTCATACCTAGCTCTTTGGGTGATCAGATCAATAACCACATCTGCCTTGTGGGGAGAAAGGTAGAAGTGGGCAGAAGCAGGCCTGATGAAGGGGAGAGGCCAGAGCCCAGCCAGACCTGCACTCTGACCCTGGAGAGCAGAGCAGTGGGGAGGCCGTCCACCCGTGAGGGCCTCTCACAGGCTGACCATACCCGGGGGGGGCCTGGCTCCCTTACTCTCCTCAGGGGGCATTCATAACCCAAGCAGAACAGATCCACGACCAGGCAACTCTCCAGTCTGTCTCAGCCGATTGAAAGTATCATCCACAAACTTTGGCACTCACTTTGTCATTGCTGGTAACACCTTGTTGCTGACCGTGACTGGAGGGGCAGCTCCTGCGGGGGGTGCCCACTCACTTCCTCCTCCAGGAGCTGGACAAGCAGTGTCTACTTGAATCCTTCTCCTTCCTTGAGCCTGGACTCCAGGGCTCAGGGTGTGAGGTGGGAGTTGGGGGTGGGGCTCCAGCAGAGGAGTGGGGAGAGCAGTGATGACTGTAATTCCTGGAATGGACTCAACTGTCCATGAGGATGATCTGTAACTTTTTCCAACTAAGACGCTGTTTCTGGGACTGGTTAGTTTTACACAGGGAATTATGAGGGTTGGTCTGAATCAGTTTAATAATAAAAAAGAAGCTTGCATGTTTCTAGGGCTTCCCTCATAGCTCAGTTGGTAAAGAATCTGCCTGCAGTGCAGGAGACCCCGGCTTGATTCCTGGGTCTGGGTCAGGAAGAACCCCTGGAGAAGGGATGGGCTACCCACTCCAGGATTCTTGGGCTTCCCTTGTGGCCCTGCTGGTAAAGAATCTACCTGCAGTTCGAGAGACCTGGGTTCGATCCCTGGGTTGGGAAGATCCCCTGGAGAAGGGAAAGGCTATCTACTCCAGTATTCTGGCCTGGAGAATTCCATGGACTCCACAGTCCATGGACCTGCAAAGAGTCGGACACGTCGGAGTGACTTTCACTTTGCATGCTTACAGCTTTCAAAGTAATTTAAAATAAAGGTTTTCTGGGCCGGCCCTGCAGCTTCTGGGGCCTTAGTTTCCCGACAGGAAGTGAACCCGCAGGAAGTGAACCCGCACTGTCCATAGTGAGAGCTCGGAGTCCTAACCGCTGGACCGCTGGGGAGAACCCAGGGTACGTTGATATACAAGATCTCCTCCCCTCACCACCCCTTGTTCCCTTCCCGCCCTGCTCCCTGTCCTTGCTTCATTCAAAACCAGTTCTGTGCCTTTTTCTAGATGATGGTGGGTGGAGGAGAAGCATCTGGATTTTGTGGATCGTCCATCTAATTTCTCTTCTGTCCCCTTTCAACCTTTGACCATTAACCGAAAGGAAGATGTGGGGGATGCAATGAGCTACCGCAGTGAGCTTGGAGAACATGCCCGGGGCGTTTCCCCTTTGGGGATCAGACGTCAGTGCAGGGTTAAGCACGGTTCTGCAAGTCCAGGAAACAGTCAAGGAGGTGAGAGGGGCAAGACGACCAAGCCAATGAGGACGTTGTTAAGAAATTTATTTGCAATTCTTGTTTTTTTTTGTTTTGTTTTGTTTTTTAAATAACATCATTCCTTAGATAAAAATGCAATCTTACAGGAATATACACAGCGTCTCACAGAGATGGCCCTGAAGCTCTTCTCGACGCCCTGGCCTTTCTCGAGGTGAGAAGGGCCACGGGTGAGGCCGCCGACTCAGGTGACAATGGTTACAAACTGTATAACAGTATTTACAACACGCGAGGGCCCGCAGGGAGGTGTGGGGGCGTGGGCGCCGACTGCCTGAGAACCAGCGCGATTCTGTGGGTGGGGGGCTGGGGGGACTCCGAGCCGGGACGAGGAACAGAGGGGCTGCGTCTAGACCCTCCTACACGGAGGACCTCGGCTGGGGGGCTCGAGGGGCATCCATATAAAACAGGGAAGGTCTCGCTGCCACATCCCAGACTGGTCCAAACCTGCTCACTTTGGACATCTCAGCCTCGGAGCAGAGCTTCCTTGCACGGGGCTCTGGAATAACAGGATGCGCAGGGGGAAGGGCAGGAAGCAGGTCATCGAGTGGGAGATCAAGGCCGGATCCTGAGGGTGGGGGGATGCACTCGATACAGGCAGGGCCCCCAGGGCCTCACGTCTGGGGCTCAGGGCCGCCTCGTGAGGGAGATCGCGGCACTGGGCTGTTTGCTGACAAGCCATCTCCCTCGAGTCCCAGGTATTGTCCCTTTCAAGCCTTGGCGTGGCTTCTCCACACTGGAGGTGTTGGGCGGCGAGCTTGCCTGCGGGGACCCATCTAGCACAGGAGCCTCCCCCCGGCCGGCTCGGCTCCTGGAATCAGGACCCGCAGGAGCTGGGAGTGGGTAACAGAGGCCAGACCCCGTCTCCCTCATCCCGGCCACAGACCCAGTGGCACCGAGGACGGTGGCGTGGGAGCCTCAGGGCCGCGTGGTGAGCAGGTACCACTGTGCCCAGACATGACCTGCAGACACGACCCCCCAACACAGATAGCCTCTGCCCCACAGCTGCTCTGATGTGACCTTGGAGGAAACTGTTTCTCACACACAAGCGATCCCAGGCGGCACACTTGTCAATTCACGCGGGCTCAGTGTCCTGCTGCCTTTCTGAGAGCCGAATCCCAGTTAGGCTAATTGTTCTGAAATGGGGACCTGAACACCTCACAAAGGGCTGCCCGCGACCTGCAGGAGGCCACGGGCTCGGCTGAACTCTCCTCAGTCACTTGGTGAACCGAGCCAGGGCCTGGGTGTCCCTGATTCCCTGCAGACAGGGAGCCTCCGGGGACAATCCCGCCTCGGGCTCTGCCCTGAGGCTCCAGCCATTGGCCCACCTCAGCCTCACAGTACCTCCCGCACGTCTTGGGGCAACTGCCCAGGAGGGGGCTGTGCTGACATTCCAGGTGGCCCGCGGGTACCCCCCACCCACCCCTTGGCCTGCTGTGGACCAAGTCTTGGCAGGAAAACTTTGATTTTAGGAGTGGTGGGATGTTCTTGATGAAGGGCAACGACATTTAGTTTATAGTCACTCCAACGGGCACCTTTTGCCCGGGGTGGGGGAACCTCTGCTTCTCTCTGCAGCCGGTGCTCAGCCTTCTATGAGGAGGATCAGCCTGGGAGGGCCAGCCCCTGCCCGTCAGGTGTGTGCACGTGAGCGCATGTGCAGGTGAGTGCATGTGTACATGAGTGTGTGTAGACGTGTGCAGGGGCATGCCTCAAGCATCTCCCTGACAACAGGAAGCCTGGAAAAACCCATTTACCTGATAGTTTGCTCTCTGGCCCCACAAGGCAGCGCTTTGTTGCTCTGACACAAAAATAAATAAATAAATAAAGACACAAAGAAACGATGTCAGAATTGGCCACCCAACCGGGGGAGGAGGGAAAACGGGGGTGGGGGTGGGGGGCACTGGGAGAGGGAGGGAGGTCTCCCTGATGGTACAGCCGCTGGGAAAGCTGGACACGCCCGGTGCCTGCCTTCAGGGCCCACGGCCCATGTGTGGGAGGGGTGTCTGCAGGGGAGGGGGCGGGGGGTGCAGACACCACACACGTCCGGAGAGGGTGGTTCCGCTGGGAAAGAAGCTGGAGTGGAATTTTATTTTTTCTTCTTCTGAAGCAGATCTTGGGGTCTTGGCCCCTTTACTGTCCCGGCCAAGGTGGACAGTCACCACAGATGTTTCCGTGAAAAGAAGCCACAGACACGGGGGTCAAACAGGCCCTGTGTCCCCATTTCCCTTCGGATCTGTGCTAGTGCTGGCCGCAGACCAGAGCCTGGCCTGGGCTCTGGTTGGACTGACACGGCGCCTGGAAGGTGGACACCAGGTCGCCCTTCCCTGGCCGTTTCTGCCTCTCAGACGTGACATGCCTGTCCCTGCAGGTTCCTGGGGGGGCAGGGGGGAGAGGCCACCACTGTCCTTAGCCACATCTGTGATGAGGTGTGACGAGGCTGCCAGCACTGATCTCCCCTCCCACCACCTCCTCCCTGTGCTGCTCTAAGTCCCTTCCATTTCCTGGCCTTTGGAGTGGGGGGCACGTGCTATCACCCGCCCCCTGGAAAACAGCCTCACCACCTCCATGACCTCCAAGCTCTTCCTTCCAGGGGCTCCTTTTCCTCAGAAAGACGCTTCATTGGCCTTGGAGGGTGAGGTGCCCTTAGTTGACCGCTGGGGAGATGGTCTGAGGTGGGGGACGGTGGGGAGGACGTGATGGGCAGCTCCCGATGACCCCCAGAGCTTGGAAGCCAGAGCGCAGAGGAGGATAAAACGGGCTGCACAAGACTCTGGGGTCCAGCCAGACGGAGAAGATGAAGGAAGTGGCTGGAACAAAGAGCTTCTGAACCGAAGCAGAGAAAACGCATGAATCGAGCTGAAATCTGGGGGGATAAAATCACCCTTTCTTCCCCAAGACCAAAAAGAACTTTCTAGGAGGGCGTGGGAAGGAGACAAGCTCCTGACTAACTGGAAAATCAAGGTGGAAACAAGAGTCTGCCTGTCAGCGGACAAACACAAGCCAGGTCCACGAACCCTGGACCCAAACTCTTCAGGTGTGTAGGGTCCTTGGCCACTGTGGCTTTTCTCCAGCCACCCAGGGGTTTCAGAAGACGCGACGGCTCTGCTTTTGAGAAGGTTCCATGTCAGATGCACAGATGGGGACCACGCTGCTGACGAGGCTCAGGAGGACAGGTGTCACATGTCTGTCCCGCGCTAGCCGGGCCTGTGCTCAGGCCCAGGGAGACCCCTCCCTGGACAGGTCTTCTCGACAGACAAGCAGGCAGTGAGGCGGCCCGTGGNGGGGGGGCAGGGGGGAGAGGCCACCACTGTCCTTAGCCACATCTGTGATGAGGTGTGACGAGGCTGCCAGCACTGATCTCCCCTCCCACCACCTCCTCCCTGTGCTGCTCTAAGTCCCTTCCATTTCCTGGCCTTTGGAGTGGGGGGCACGTGCTATCACCCGCCCCCTGGAAAACAGCCTCACCACCTCCATGACCTCCAAGCTCTTCCTTCCAGGGGCTCCTTTTCCTCAGAAAGACGCTTCATTGGCCTTGGAGGGTGAGGTGCCCTTAGTTGACCGCTGGGGAGATGGTCTGAGGTGGGGGACGGTGGGGAGGACGTGATGGGCAGCTCCCGATGACCCCCAGAGCTTGGAAGCCAGAGCGCAGAGGAGGATAAAACGGGCTGCACAAGACTCTGGGGTCCAGCCAGACGGAGAAGATGAAGGAAGTGGCTGGAACAAAGAGCTTCTGAACCGAAGCAGAGAAAACGCATGAATCGAGCTGAAATCTGGGGGGATAAAATCACCCTTTCTTCCCCAAGACCAAAAAGAACTTTCTAGGAGGGCGTGGGAAGGAGACAAGCTCCTGACTAACTGGAAAATCAAGGTGGAAACAAGAGTCTGCCTGTCAGCGGACAAACACAAGCCAGGTCCACGAACCCTGGACCCAAACTCTTCAGGTGTGTAGGGTCCTTGGCCACTGTGGCTTTTCTCCAGCCACCCAGGGGTTTCAGAAGACGCGACGGCTCTGCTTTTGAGAAGGTTCCATGTCAGATGCACAGATGGGGACCACGCTGCTGACGAGGCTCAGGAGGACAGGTGTCACATGTCTGTCCCGCGCTAGCCGGGCCTGTGCTCAGGCCCAGGGAGACCCCTCCCTGGACAGGTCTTCTCGACAGACAAGCAGGCAGTGAGGCGGCCCGTGGTGCGAGATGGGGTGAGGGAGCCCTTGGCAGAGCCCAGCACGAGCTGGCCTGTGAGACTTGGTGACAGATGGAAAGTGCAAAGCAGAAACGAAAACAGTACGAGGAGGCCAAGTGTGCGCAGGTGTGCGGGGCAGGTCTGCTGAGAGCCTGTGTTTCTCACCAGGGGCCAAACACACAGTGGGAACCAGGCATCAGTGCCGAAAGGCTCTGTCCTCCACTCTAGCTGAAATCCTAGTGGCCGAGGCAGACACAGGGGAAGGGGACAAGGGACTTGAATGAAATGTCTAGAAGACCACGGTGGCGCTGAGAAGGAGCCTGAGATGGGAAGGGCTGGGCCTGGAGGAGCAGGGTGCAGCCTGCTGTCCCCAGCCTCCATTCACCGGGGGCTGAGCATCAGCCCATCACAGGAAAATCAGCCCATCAAAGCAAAGCACATCTTTACAGAGGAGGGGGCTGGTCACACGAGTCAGTGCCGAGGGGCTGGGCAAGCCAGGCGCTGGAGGCGACTCGACGGGGAGGGCCTAGATGAATGCTTGGGTCCTGTTTTCCCAAACTGGTCACGTTTCAACGCTCACTGCTGGAATCTGCTTGAGGATTCAGCACCCAACAGAGATGCCCCCTCAGTGCCTCCAGTCCCACTCTCACCGCCAGCTCCCCACGCGCCACCCCCAATCCTGGTCCCTCCGTGGCTGCCACACCATGGCGGCAGACCCTGGAGGAAACCCTGAAGGTGGAGAAGTGAGCCGGATGCACTTGACTTTGGACGGACGAGTTGTCACCTGCTGCCTGGCTCCAGCCTCTGCTGTCCAGCTGAGGACGCCCTCTCCTCCACCTTCCTGGTCAGTGGACACATTCCTAAGGAACGCTTGTGCTGGGGGATGCCTAACAGTGAGGTGGGACACCTCTCCTGGGGGAGGGGGCCCTATGCCTGCCTGTGATGGAAGAGCGTGGTCAGGGTACCACATGACCCCTTACAGTGCGGGGCTGTCCCCAGAGATATCCCAAATCCAAGAACCGGGGCAGAGTGGGCAGAGTGAGGGTGGAATAGACAAGTCCTGGTCTCTCAAAGCAAGATACGGATACACCTACATCCAGGCTGGGAAAAATGGAAGCAAATGGAAGCAAACACAAGATATGCAAAACAGCGATGCCCAAGCCTGCGTGGGACCCACACGGGTGGTGCTGGCAGTCGACACACAATCGAGAAAGCCGTCCCACTTCCCAGCCACACGCAGAAAAGCACTTAAGAGCTCAAAGGTAAGGCTTGTCACACTCCAAATACAAAATGATTTACTTACATGCAGCAAATATACAAGAAGTGAATTCAGAAACAAACTTAATTCATTATATTCGCTTGGCACAATTGCAATTCAGTTTTAAAAAAATATTTGTAAAATACTGAGACTGACCTGAATTCAAGTATAACGGTCTCTTCAGCAGAAACACCATCAACGCAGTGAAACGTCACATAGAACAAATCGAAGCGAAAAGCCTTCTGAGTTTCTCCCTTAAATTTCTGTGTGGTTTTTTTAAATACAGTTTTAATGCCAACACAACTCACAATTGTATTTTTAAAATGAATATTATTGCATTGTTTTTGCATATCTTGTGGGAC
The DNA here is from genome assembly GCA_006410675.1 of Oreotragus oreotragus. NCBI lineage: Eukaryota > Metazoa > Chordata > Mammalia > Artiodactyla > Bovidae > Oreotragus > Oreotragus oreotragus. Next base: position 231,967 of record SJYX01008949.1, read on the forward strand.
AGAAAATGCGGTTACTGATTCCCGTTTCAGAAGCGGAGACAGTGGTTTGTTTTTGCTTTCAAATGGCCCCAGATTCAGGCCTCCCTATGGCTGAGCCTGAAGGGGACCTGCGGGAGGCCTGGCGGCTGCAGACTGACCCCCACCACACACACACCACCCGCCGCACACACGGCACACACACTCAGAGACCCCGGGCACCCACTACTACACACGCTTGTGCAAGACCCTACACCTTTGAATTAGGAAACCAAATCAAAAAAATCTTGTCACTATCTGCGGAAATTATAACAAATTATTGGGTGTATATGATGGCTGACAAAACCCTCCTACGGCGGCTCAGCTGAATCCTCCGTAGAAAAAGAAACCGACCGCTAAATAACACAACAAAACCAAATCCAATCTACATTTGCAAAAGTGAAGACGGTAAGGTGCCTGGCTGCAAAACTTTGTAAACACTCTTCTTTCTCCCCTCCCCCTGGGAAAACAAAATTATATATTAAAAAAAAAAACCCAAATGAAAACTACAACATGCTGTCAAGAAAAATGTCAAACCCCAAATCAAAAGCGCGCTGGACAGTCACCACTGGTCTTGGCCCGGCGGGCACGCCCGCTCCCCTGGCCCCGCAACTGTGGCCTGGCAGGAAGGGTCCAGACACAGGTGGTGTGGGCAGCCGTGGCCGGCCTCTTCCTCCCCAGGGGCGGGCCGGGTCCTCTCTCCTTCTGTGGACGCACAGGGCCCTGGCTCTATGGGGACAGTGAGGCTCATACAGAATGTGTGCAAAATGAGTTTTTTACAAGCAAAGTTGAAAGACACCCGTTTAGCATAGGGTCCTTTGGGTGAGGGCTGGGGAGCCAAGGCGGACCCCTCCCTGGTGCCCGCGCCCCCGCCCCCACCGCCCCCGCTGGACACGGACTGCGGCTGCTTCTCTCCTGGCCACCGACTTGGTCTTGTCCCCACGAAATGAATGAAGACGCTGTTCCGGTTAACTCCAGGCCGCGAGAACAGTGAGGCACTTCTGAAACGAACCCATTAGGAACATTGAGACAAATAAAAAGCCGGCGTCTCCAGCCCGGCTGCTACAGGCCGCTGGCGAAGGCCCTGCTGTCCCGGGGCTCCTCTGCACGCTGGCGGGGCTCGGCGCTGGGCGCCCAGGCTGCGTCCTCCACGCCCCCTGCTCGGTCCGGCCCCGGGTCCCTGCAGTTTGCACACGGGAGCAGGGTGCCATTGGGGCTCTGCCCGGCGCCCCCACTGAGGATGTCATCGGCCGCGCTCTCCATCTCCTCGATGGTCATGTCGCAGGCGTCGGCCAGCTCCTGCGTGGTGGCCTCGAGGAACCTGGGGTCCTGAGCAAACTGCCCCAGTCCTTCCGAGATCAAGACCTGGGGGACAGGGACCGGGGACGTTACTGTGAGCCCAGCCCTTCCCCGTGGGGCCGGCGCAGGGGCTTCCGAGGGGTCGCTTGGGGAAGAGAGAGTGTGTGTATGCATGCGTGTGCACACGGGTGTAGGTGTGCCTGCAAGCCAGGAAGGAGTCTGTTGGAGTGCCCCCAGGGCACGCAGGCGTGCAGGCCGGAGGACAGGCCTCTCAGGGTGGGGCACCGCCCTCAAATGGACGGTGCTTAGCATAGGGTCCTCAGGCGGGCTGCATGCATGGAGGAAGCAGGGGCCTGGTCCTCCTGCCCCCAGGATCCTCCCCCGGGGGTGCCCTGATCCCCCACGTGACTCTTTCCAGGCAACTTTCAGGCTTCTCTGGTGACACCTAGCCCAGTGCCCCGGCTGCATTTGGGGGCTGAGGATCTGGGGACAGTGTGTGTGTGTGGAATACGCCTGGCACACGCCCCGTTTGTCCTGAAGCACCTGCCCCCTTCCTGGTGGCCTTGGGGATGCAGCAGCTGAGCCTAGGCGACCCCCTCCTGTCCAGTATGCTCCTCACCTGCCTCGTCCCCTCCTCCCGCTCTGAGTTCCCTCATGGCCCCTCCCTGCAGGGCTCCACTGATCTCCTGGCTGGTGTGACCGCTCTTCCTCAGCCTGCTGGGCACTCACATGGATTGGAGACCTAAGTGAGTGTCTTTCTGGCCAAGAGACTTGCTGTTCCATGTGCTTGGGAGAACCAGGGTCTCTTCCGTTCTGCCTGACCCCCTCTACCGCCCAGCCCTCAGGCACTGCCCAAGCACTCACCGCCTCTACCAGGCTGCTGGCACTGCCGTGGAATGGCCGGCCCTGGGGCCCTGCCGGGCTGGGCACAGTGAGTGACACGGGCCGGGCCCTCCGGGGGGTGCCGACGACCCCGCAGGGTGTGGGCTCCCCGATGTGGGGGTCGCAGTGGATGGATGGGAAGCTGCTGGTGAGCTTGTCGCTGGACTCTGCCCCCTCCAGCCGCAGGGCGGGCACAGGCCGCAGAGGCCAGGCTGGGCCAGGTGTGGCGGGGGGCGTGAGGCGTGGTGGGGGGAGGGTCCCAGGGGGATGGCTTCTCTGCAGGAGGGGGCTCAGGCCCGCCACTGCCAGTGCCTGTGGACAGGATGGGAGAGCGTTGAGTCAGGGGATCTCCACCCTGTCCCTGTCTCTGACCCCTCTCGGCGTTTGCACCCTCGCAGTCACACACCCAGACCCAGGGATCGTCTCAACTGCCCTAACAGACCCTGTGACATCGGTCAGCCGGGATCCTTCTCCCCTGAGCTCGCAAAGCCAAGGCCCAGTGGGCTCACAGTCATCTTCCCTCTGGCCTCAGCCCCGCCCGTTAGCTGTGTATTCTCTCCACCAGCTCTGATGTGATGGGCCATGGGGAATGACCCTGCCTAGAGGGGAGGCCCAGCCTAAGGTCCAAAGATGGGTCGGAGGGGATCACGAAGGCAGAACAAAGAGCGGGAGGGCCTTCTTTTGGGCGCCATCAGCAGAGGAGGACCAGCTCCCAGGAATCCCTCAGCAGTGCACGTGGTGTTCCCAGCCTGCCAGCCTCTCCTCCCCGGGGCCCCCAGAGAGCTGCTGACATTCCAGAAGGCCCCATGAAGACCACGTGTTCTCCGGCGACAGCACTCAGGCTGAGCAAAACCCGAGCAGAAATGCCCTCACCCGGGCAGAGCCGCTCTGCCTGTCCTGTGCCGACTATAAGCCCTGATGGGCACCGAACACCTTTGGGGTAAAAAAGCCATTTAAAGCAAAAGCCCATGATAAGGAAGTGTAATCAAGGAGGTGAGAAGGTGGGGGAAGAGTCCAGTTTAGACCCTGATTTGCCGGGAGGAGAGAGACCGGCCTCGGGGACTGTTCAGCTGTTGGAAACCTCCACTGAGTCAAAGGTCCTAAGAGGAGCTTGAAGCTGGGGTCTTGGGTTTCACCCTCTCATTTGGGGTCACTCAGCCCAAGAGCCAGTTCAACTACTGAATCTGCCTGGACCTGCTTTCCTGACATATCTCTGCCCTGACCATGTTGCTGGAAGATTCTTTGGTTATTTCCATATTTCACGGATCTAATTTTGTGCTGCTCAATGTCCAGGCTCCAGCTACGAGTGACAGACAGTTCTGGGGAGGGAACAGCTGGCCACCGGAGGGAGATGAGAGCTGCTGGCCCTTCCACCCTCCCAGGGGCTCTCCAGGACCACTTGGGTGTCCTGCCTGGGGGTATACGGTCCTCGGGTGCGCAGAGCCCTTCCCTGGAGGCTATTTGGGTAGGGGAGGGGACGCAGCAGTGGTGTGGGACAGGAAGGGCGACTGGGGGTCTGGAGGTCTGCTCTTCGTCACAGGGAACCCAGCCCGTGGGGGAGGGGCAGCAGCCTGTCCCCAGGTGGGGCTACCTGATGGTGAACCAGGTGCAAAGGCAGGACTGTCTTCTGAGAGACGTCTCCCCCGGGATTCTTCTGTCGCTTCAGACATTCAAGGTGGAAGGAGGCCCTTCGACCTGCACACAAGTGAAGATTCAGCACGGAGAGGGAACACGGCTGCAACAGCTCACACCCAGGGAGGTTCAAGGATGTCCACCCCCCCGTAGACGTAGCATTAGCACATGTCCAGCCCCAGGCCAGCTCCACCCTGGGGTCCATCTGGGAGGCCATCGCAGCCAGGCCTTGACGTTCCTTGGTCACCCTTGTGTGCCTTGTCATCACTGGGGAGGGGCTGACTGCCTCTAGAGAAGGGGGTGGGGTTCCCAGGGAGGCGGGAGGGGATGGGGTTACCTAGGGAGGCGGAGCGCAGGAAGCCCCTCTTTGGGGACAGACGGACGTCCCTCCTGTCCTCCTCGGGGGGAGCCAGCTGCCGATTCTCATCATCCTGGTAGGAGAGCCTGGAACAGAGGACTTGAGACTGTCACCCCAGGCCTTCTGATTCTCCCTTAGTGAGGGGACCCCGAGGCTGCTTTCCACAGGCCGCGGGGCAGCAGGAGCTCCCGGCTCCTCTGGCCTGTTCCCTGTGTGCCCCCACGCCTCTGATGCTGGCAGGTGTGCACAAGCTGGTCGCCGCTGTTGAGAAAGCTGGAGCCCAGTTCTCCGCCCACAGCTCCTCTCTGGAGCGGCCTGGACTCCTCCGTGCTCGCAGGTGGATGCTGCCTGTGCAGCCCCTCCCAGGGTGAGCCTAAGCTCCTGCCTCCCCACTCTCTCCCGGCCTGCCCGCCCGTGTCAGCGGGAGCACAGGCGTGTGGCCACTGGTGACAGGTGGTGGGGGGACCTTGGGGTGTCTAGTCAGTCAATGGCTCCTGGACTTTCTGAGGGGAACTCAGGGGGAAACGGCTCCTCCTGGCCTGGGGCGCACGATGGCCGCACGCGAGGGCTGGGCTCGGACCCCCAGGCCCCGAGCCTGCATCCACTGCGCCCGGGCCTGGGGCACTTCCCTGAAAACAGCCGCTGCAGGCCCTAGGCTGACTGCACAGGACCTAGTGGAGCTGCCTTGGCACTCAGCCCTTCCTGTCGCCAGCAAGGCTGCCCTGGTGCTCTCGGGCATCGGCTGTCCTCCAGCTGCGCTGACCACGCGCCAGGAGGGTGCTCGGCAAAACGCACCAGACGTTGCTCTTACGTCAGCTTGGCCACCCTCCTGTAACACTGTCTTGCTGTTCAGGTCGTCCCCACTCTCGAGGACCTGGCTTCTGTTTGACCCTTAGCTCCTCTGAGCGTCTGTGCCCTGCCGTCTGCACCGCTGGGTAAGCAGCTGGGTAGGCGATCTCCTCTGCTTTCCTCCCCGAGATCCTCTCACAACCCCTCGCTGGCTGCCGGGGCCGGCTCATCCACGCCGGGCAGTGGCCTGTGAGCACCGAGCGTGTGCAGAGGGCACAGCTGGTGGTGAGTGGCCACGTGTTAACCCCGCCTCGGAATGTCAGAAGCCAGAAGGGCTGGCAGCTCCTCGTGATGAAGCGTTTCTCTCAGGAAAGCGGCTAACACGGCTTCAGCTTGGTGAATAGTCCCAGGTTATTAACAGTTATGAGACTTGGCAACAAATCTTCACAAAACAGTGCTGCCTTTGTGACGCTGGCCATGCTACTTCCTGCTGTCCCGCCCCGTCCTGTGCTTTCCTTTAGGAGGGCTGATGGTAACTGACTAAACAAATGTCACAGCCCCCTCACAGGTCTGAGCCTGCAGTTTAAAAACCCTTCCCTTTAACTGGCTCTGGTGTTCTCAGTTACGGCTGCCAACGGCGCCCTCTGCTGTCAGCTTTATTATACGCAGCTTCAGGAAGTGTTAGTCGCTCAGTTGCGTCCGACTCTTTGCGACCCCATGGACTGTAGCCCCCCAGGCTCCCCTGTCCATGGGAACCTCTTGGCAAGAATATTAGAGTGGGTTGCCATTCCCTTCTCCAGGGGATCTCTGACCCAGGGATCAAACCTGGGTCTATTGCATGGCAGGCAGATTCTTTACCGTCTGAGCCAGTCAAGGTATGCACGTGTGTATCTATTGAGCTTCACTGTAAACTATGTTTACGATGTCTGGTCACAGTCAAAAAAGCTTAGGGAAACAACATTTAGATATTTCCCTGGAAGCATCATTTCTCAAGCAAGCGTCAAGCTGACCAGAGCGGGGGGCTTCCTTCCTTTTGCAGCTGCCGGAGGAGGAGTTGGGGGCCCCTCCCCAGGGAGGGACGAGCTTACATCTCTGTGGAGACCAGGCTGGGCTCGCTGCTGGGCTCTGCGTCCTCGTCCACGCGCACGGCACAGGTCTCGTCCCCAGGGGCCTCTTCCTGACACGGCATGGCTATTGGGCTGTCCCGGGAGGGGCACCTAAAGTGTCCAGGATGGAGACAAACGTTGGCAGCTGCCAGCCCTCCCTTCCCCCAGCAGGCAGGGACCACCACCACTGACTGACCCAGGAGTGTTCCCGTTAGGGTTCCATGCAGGCGAGGGGCCTCGGGATTAGGAGACAAGGAGCTCTGAGTCCTGAGCTGGTCAGTTTTCCCCGGCACAAGTCACATTGCCCACCCATGCTTCAGCATCCCCACCAGTACAACTGTCTGTTTGTGTGGCTTTGGTTGTGACAAATGAAGCAGCCCATGAGATGGTGCTTTGGAAGGTGGGGTGGTGAGATCCTACACAAGGGCTGGGGTGGGGGCAGGGGGAGGGGCTGTCCCTCCTGCTGCTGTAGACAGTGGGGCCTGGGGGCACTTGCTGGAGGCTTCCTGAGGTCGTAGCTGATATGCCTTGAGTTTGATGTTGATTCTCAGAGCAAGCACAGAGAAGAGGCCTCACACAGGGGCTTGCTCCTCTGAGCAGAGGAGCATGAGCCTGAGTCCCCTGAGCTGAGACACTCATGCCAGAATGTGCCCTGGGCTGAGCTCTCCCCTGGGCCCTGGGCTTCTGTTCACTTGGTCATGTGGTCTTTAGCTCTGGTCTCCGGCTCCCCTTTCCCATCTGCATCCATTTTTCTCCCTAAAGGTCCTGAGAGTTGGGGTCCCTTTATGCTCAGACTCACAGGGAATCTGGGAGTCATCTCGGCTCATCCTCTCANGGTCTTTAGCTCTGGTCTCCGGCTCCCCTTTCCCATCTGCATCCATTTTTCTCCCTAAAGGTCCTGAGAGTTGGGGTCCCTTTATGCTCAGACTCACAGGGAATCTGGGAGTCATCTCGGCTCATCCTCTCAGAACTGAGTGCAGGTCATTGTCCAGCTCTGACCCGGGGCCCATCAGCCACTCAGGGAGGATCCGGGCGGTTCTCAGGGGAGGCCCTGACCTCCCTTGGAGGGGGTGCCCTCTCCCAGGTGAAGGACACATGACACGGGAAGGCTCTCGCTGGCGTGAACGGGAGGGGGAGGGCGTGGTGGGGCACTCTGGGTGAGCTGGGGGTGGAGAATCACAGCAGGCGGGCAGCACCCCCTGGGGGCAGAGCTGGCCCCACCCCCACTCAGCCCTGAGCTGTGAGGGGAGGGACATGGCCCAGGGCCAGGACCTTGGCTAACTCAGGCGTGGTGGTGAACTGGGTACAGACACCAAGGCGGGGAGCCTGCTTCTGGAAGGGACGATGGCTGCTCAGGACAGAGGTTGGGGGTTAGAGGGCACTTCTGGGCCCGAGCTCCTGCTGGCACCGCTGTCCTGCTCGGGTGAAGCAGCCAGATCCCCCGGCTGTGGAACCCAGAGCTGCCAATGTAAATGCTGCCCGAGGCCCAGAGCGTGGGTGGGTACCACCAGCCCAGCACATCCCAGCTGGGGGCCCTGGCTCACCGGGGAGCAGAGAGTGGAAGGAAAGAAAGGCCAGGGGCTGGAGACGCTGGCAGGATGACCAGGAATTGCCCCAGGCTGGGACAGAGCAGGCGAGTGCCCTGCCAAAGGGCCTCCTGCCTCTAGAAGAGGGGGGCCCCGTCCCGTCCCAGTTGGCCCCAAGGCCAGATTTGGGCAGAGACTTGAGAAGGGCCCGGGGGGCAGAGATTGCTGTGTCTCCAGGACACAAACATCTCAGGGGTTGGGCCAGGGCTCCTCTGCCCCGTCTAGAGGCGGGCACCTCAGGACATGTGCTGGCCAGTGGGGCCATGGTGCCTCCCTGAGCATCCACCTGCCCTCTGGCCAGGGTCCCGGCAGCAGGAGTGGTCCACCCCAGCTTGAGGGCTGAGAGGTGGGTCTGCCGGCCAAACGCTTCTCCCTGAGCCCCTCCGTGCCCCCAGCTTACCTCTGGGAGCTGTGCTTCCATGAGGCCTCTTGCACCCGGATGGCAGGGGACAAGGGGGGCCCGCGGGCCTCCAAGGTGCTGACAGCACCGGACTGGACAGCGGGGCAGGGGCAGCGGCCCAGGGCGGTGTTGTTGGCATTGTTGATGTTGGCATTGGAGCCTGTGGATGAGTAGCTGCTGGGGGTGAAGGTAGAGTCCACCAGCTTCTCGTGGGAGGGGGACTCGGTGTCCCCCTGGCTGTTGCCGGCCTTGCTGATGTGCAGGGGGCGCTGGGTGGTGAAGGTCTGGGGGAAGGCGCCCCGGCCGTCACTGGGGTAATAGCCCACGTGGTTGCCGAACAGGCCGCCGGCCCTCTGCGGGAGGAGAGACAGAGAGAGGGCGGTGGGTGAAGGGCTGGCCTGTGGGGGAGGGAGGGAGCTCAACCGCGCTGCGCAGCACCCAGCTGACCAGGCCTCTCGCCTGCACGCCTGGCAGCTTGGAAGGGCCCAGGCAGTCCCCTGAGACCCCTGGGGTAACAACAGGTAGAGGTGTGACAGGACCTCCTTCTGGGACCAATGGGATGGGGGGCAGGCGCAGTGACTGTCTGGAATGGAGACCCTTCCCTGGGGCAGGCAGGCTCGTGGGGGCTGAGGGGCAGAGAAAGGGGCCAGAAGGTGCCAAGGGGATTGACAGACAAGGACCCGGCTGGCTCAGCGAGCTGGAAACTGCGCTGGCCAAGCGGTTCTGAGAATCACCACAGCAAGTACACCCACCACGGCCTCCTTCCCCGGAGAGCCCTAGATTTCAGATTTGGAGTCCGTGTCTCTCCCAGCNCTGTCTTGGTTTTGCCCCCAGACTCTCAGCTCCATGTTCTCAAATCAGAAAAGCTCCTGGCTCTGTTCGGGTCCTCTGTGTACTGTGGGCTGAAAACCTCCGGGTGGCAAGCCAAGGCAATAATAGGGCTTATCTCAATTTCTTTTTCTCTTTCTCAGGAATCCCTGTATTTCCTTATCTGCGGTCCAATATGTTGAAATCCATTGTTTCATATGTTTTAATTGGATTTTTTATTGTTCTATGTGGGAGGGTAAATACGGGTCTCATTATCCCCTCTCAAAATCTTGTTTTGCTTTATTCTGAGTTTCTCATTATTTCTGACCTCTTAGCATCAAGCATAGAATCTGGAAAAGAGTGAGTGATCAACAAATGCTTATTGGATGGGCAGGTGGGTGGGGTATTTTATATGCGCTCGTGAATAATGAGATGACTAACGGTAGAACAAGGTCCAACTGAGCTGCCAGGATCAGTTACCGTCAAAGAGATACAAACAACAAATGCTGGCGAGGGCAGGGGAGAACGGAGCTCTCGGCAAATGCTGGCGAGGGCAGGGGAGGACGGAGCTCTCGGCAAATGCTGGCGAGGGCAGGGGAGAATAGAGCTCTCGGACATGGTTAGTGCAGCCGCTGTAAAAGACGGCATGAAGATTTCTCAGAAAACTAAAAATACAATTACTGTATGAGCCAGCAATTCCACGCTTTGGGTATATATTTTAAAAAACTTACTATTTGAAAATGCACATGCCTCCCAATGTTCAAAGTAGCGTTATTTACCATCACCAAGATACGGAAGCAGCTTAAGTGCCTATCAACAGGTGAGGAAGCTGTGGCCCACGTATACAGTGGAATATTGCTCAGTCGTGAAGAAGAATGAGACTTTACCATTTGCAGTGATATGGATGGACTTCGAGGACATTATGCTGAGTGAAATGTCAGACAGAGAGAGACAAATACTGGGTGGTATCACTTAAATGTAGAATCTAAAAATGTAGATCAAAATAGTAATATCACAAAAGAGGAGCAGATTCACAGATATAGACTACAAATTAGCAGTTACCAGTGGGGACAGGGATGAGGGGAGGGGCAAGACGGGGTAAAGGAACAAGAGATAGAGACTATTAGGTAGAACATAAGCTGTAAGTATATATCGAACAAATGGGAAATATGGCCAATATTTCATAATAACTGTAAGTGATGGATGACCTTTAAAGCCTGTGAATCACTGTATTGTACATCTGTAACTTATACCCGTCCCATCTGGGATGGGAGTCCCCTTCACTGGCTTCTTGTGCTTGAGTTTTAAAGATTATGGGGTACAGAGCTCGGTCCATCTTTTCTATTTACATGTTGCCTCAAGGTGCTCTCATCCGATCTCATGACTTTAGGTTCCATCCAGGTGCTGAAGGCTTCCAAACTTACGTTTCCACCTGGACCTCTCTCTTCAACTCTAGGCTCTTATCTCCAACTGCATACTTTGAATTTCCACTCACATATATAATAGGTCTCTCAAACATAACCTGGCCAAAACATTCTCCCTGCTTCCTCCCCTCATGCGTATATCTGCTGCTCTTCCAGACGTCCACATCTCAGCAAATGGCGCCACCAGCCAACCAGTGGCTCCAGCAAAAGCTCCTAGACTCATCCCAAATTTCCTCAACCCTCATATCAAATCTGCTGGCAAGATATGTTGGGTTTTCTTCTGAGGCACATTCCAAATTTGTCCCTGTTGTGCTCCACTATTTCCATCCCAGTCTTTCTTGGGCAACAATAGTCACCCCCTTCTGTTCCACCCACTCCCAATCCCCGCCCCCACCACCATCTACTCATCACACGCAGACAACAGAGCTCTGAAAACTGAAATCTGTTCTCCTTCTCTTGGGGAAAATCAGCCAGCGGATTTCTGTTACAACAAGAACTAAAGTTACACAGAGGATCCTGTAGCTCACAGGGCCCTACGTGATCCAACCCCAGCCTTGCTCTGAAACTTGTCACCCTGCCTCCCTCCACTCTTTGTGGCCCTTCTGCTCCTTGAATATGTGGAACTTATTCTGACCTCAGCAACCTTTCCTCCACTGGGTCATCAGAGCTCATCTCCTCAGAGTGGCCCTCCGCGACCCCACTGTCCAAGTCCCCGCTCCCCTGTCTAGCCACAGCCCCCCTGTCCCGTGGACCTCCTGTGTGGCATGTACCACTGAGTGATGTTACTGCATCTAGTCATTTGCTTTCTCATTTATCGTCCTCCTGTCTTTCACTAACGGGTCGGCTCCAGGAGAGTAGAGATCGGATCTCTTCTGTTTCCTGCTGTATCCTTAGTGCCTAGAACAGTGCAGGCACACAGCAGGCATGGAATGAGTGACAGACGAGGCTCCAAGATGCTAACTCACTGGCCGGGTGCACGCTGGTGCCTGAGCCAGGGCACCGGGGCCGGCATGTTGCCACATGGCTCCAAAGCAGGTGCCCTTTGGTGCGCTCAGTGGAAATCAGGAGCAAGGGTCCCAGAAACCTCTCTTCCAGTTGCCTGCATAGACAGAAAGCGCTCCCATGACTCGGGAAAGGGGGCCAGATCTGATGTTCTTGCTGCAGACTTTTAGCCACTTGGGGAAGGTGTGTGGCTGTGTGTCCTTGATGCCAGGCATCAGGCCTGGCGGCGGCTGCCAGGGGCTGGGGTGGGCCGGGTGCCAGCACTGGTGTGCCATGCTGGCTGTCTCTACAGGCAGAAAGCTGCTCCCACAGAACCTGGCTGTGGGCAGTGGAGGGGCCTTCCTTTCAGGAAGCTCTAACCACAGAGAAACTCTCCAGGGCCCTTGGGGCATGCTGTCTACCATCTAAATGAAATCAGTCAACAGAAGGAAGATGGGGTCCAGCTTTTGAGGTGCTTAAAGAACCTCTCAAAGCTAGGGTGCACCTGGGCAGTGTATGGTCAAGAAGTCGTGGTCTGGGCTGCCAGGTGACCATGATTCCATGAGGAAGAGGTCTGGCTTTTTGACAGCTAAGTGTTTGGGGACATCTGAGACACCGAACAGAACATGCTGCCTTCTAAAAGGGCGCATGGCTTGTGAGCACAGCACCGTGTTCCTCAACCTTTCCTTGGACTGAGTCTGGGGATAATCGGGGATGGAAGGAGATGGACATGAAGAGATTGTCAGGCTCAAAGGAAGTAAAGGCTGTGTGTGAGCAAGTGCAGATGCACAGCAAAAAGAGGGGCTGGGTCTAGGTGAGGACTGCCAGCAGGGGCTGGCGACAAGTGGGCTGGAACGCTGGTGGCAGAGATGGACACGAGGCCGCTGCAAACACGCTTCTGCAGGCCCGGAAACTTCTGTAGGTCCTGCCCTGGGGGCATCTTGTCCTGCCCATTCTCTGCGTCCCTCTCTTCCCAGTCTCTCAGAAGCAGCTGCTACACTCCAGGAAATCCTGGTGGGTGGTTTGGATGGAAATGCAGCCTCCCTGGGAGCTCCATTTGACCAGAAGGGTGGGGCTTCCTGTGGGGAGACGGTACATGAGCCCCCAACCTTCATTTTTCTTCAGCCCAGCACTCCATCCCACATCTCCACAGAAACAGTCCCATGGTAGGTCAATAAAGCTTCAGGGCAGGAGCTTCCCTGGTAGTCCAGAATCTGCCTGCCAATGCCGGTGACATGGGTTCGATCCCTGGTCTGGGGAGACTCCACATGCCGCAGAGCAAGTAAGCCCGTGGGCCACAAATATTGAGCCTGCAAGCTGCAGCTGTTGCGCCCATGTGCTGCAACAACTGAAGCCCCAGGCCTGCGTTCTGCAGCCAGAGAAGATACGGCAGTGAGAAGCCGGGGCACTGTAGCTGAAGAGCAGCGCCCCCCACCCCTCCCCCAGGCTTTCCACAACTAGAGGAAGACCCGACTCGGCCGATAAACACGCACCAACTGTAAGAAAAGCGGCCTCAAGCCGGCCAGTTTTTTACCACTTCCTCTCTGCTGGGTCCAGCATGCTGAAGAGCTGCCCACCCGTGCACCTCGCGGCCCTGTTTGAAGAGCTGTCCACCCGTGCACCTCGCAGCCCTGTTTGGTTTCTTACGAGAATGCACATATCCGACAGGCCACAGCCTCATGTTTTCAAGCTTTATGGTGTCAAAGATGACTCATTAGGTCGATGCTAGCTTCACTGATTAATCTTACTTATGCACATGTCTTATTTCTCCCTGAAGGCTTGCGGGCAGAATTTATTTCTGCTACACTAGGAACAAAATAGTAGGCAGGTCTCTCGAGCATTGGATAATGCAGACTCCATCTCTTTGGCCTTCCACATTAATTTCCCTCAAATGACACCAAGGGGCCAATATGTTGAGTGCACACAGCTTTGCTTTGATGAAATTTTTGCTTTTATTTCTAATTGTTTGTGCAAAAAGCTCTGGTTTGGGTTTGTTTAGGCCTTTCGGGCAGGGAATTGATCTCCAAACCGTTTTCAAATTGCTTCCACTTTGGCATCTTGCTGAACCTGACATTTTCCCTCCTAGACCGAAGGCCTCAGTTGTCAGTCAGAAAACAATACATACCACGCTGGCTCTGGTACACAGTCCTCATCTCCAGTTTGGATTTTTAAAACTTTAGAGCTGTGATCCCAAGCCTTTGATTGTTTGAAAGGGTTTTGCATACTTTTCTTGAATATTGTTTTGTTAAATTAGGATTTTTCCTGGGACCTCTGCTAATTTTTGTTTGTTCCTCCGTCCCTACCTATCAGTTTTGTATTGACTCCAGCTAAGATAGCCAACTACAAACAAAGTACCACAATTCTTTTTCTAAAAAAATTTTATCGGAAGTATAGTTGATTTACAATGTAGTGTTAATTTCTGCTGTACAGAAATTTCTGATTCAGTTATACATATATACGTATTCTTTTTAATCTTCTTTTCTGTTACATTTTATCACGGGATATTGAATATAGTTCCCTGTGCTACACGATAGGATCTTGTTGTTTATCCATCCTGTACATGACATCCATCTTGTACATGACATCTCTAGCTCCAGGCTCTCCATCCATGCTCCCCCACCAGCCTCCTCTCTGGCCACCACGAGCCTGTTCTCTGTGTGTGTGTCTGTGTCTGTTTCATAGATCAGGTCACTGGGGTCATATTGTAGATTCCACACATAAGTGACGTCATGTATGTGTCGTTCTCTTTCTGACTTATTTTGCTTACCGCGATAATCTCTGGGCCTGTCCATGTAGAAAGGCATCGCTTCATTCTTTCTTGCAGCTGAGTGGTGTTCCGTTGTATGTAGGTTCCATAACCCTCTTTACCTATGCACTTGTCAATGGACACGTAGTTTTTCCATGTCCTGGCTGTTGTGCCTAGCACTGCTAGGAACAGGGGTGCACGAGACACCACATTTCTTGAGCGGGAAATATAAATCTGTGTGACTTTACAGAAAACATTACCACCAGACTCCACAATAGTTATACTGGTGTGCAGAACAGGCCAGGCTGACAGAGGGAGATAACAGAAGGTGGAGGTAAATGTAAGGAAAGGGACTGCTGGCTGAATCCCAGGGTGGCGGGAGGGCATGAGGATGGGGACGAAGGCGGAGACGGGGTTCCTGAATCCCTGAGGGGAAGGAGTGAAGAGGGCCTCCCCGGGTCCAGAAGCCCCAGGGGCCTCTTCTCATCATGTGCCGGGTCTCGAGGAGCTGGGAAGATAGCCCACTCCTGGGAATCCCACTTCTGTGGTCTGGGGGAGGCCTGGGAACCTGCTTTTAACAAGCACACGATGCTGATGTGGGTATGCATCGGTCTCCGCTTGGAGAAACACTGTTCCAAGCTAAGAAGAAGGTGTTAGACCCAGGAAGGCAGAAGGAAACTCTCCAGTAGACCATTCCAGAACCTCACGTGTCAACTTCCCATCCGTTTCATAAACACCAAATAGA
>SJYX01008949.1:247042-261181 GCA_006410675.1 Oreotragus oreotragus
CTGTCTTGGTTTTGCCCCCAGACTCTCAGCTCCATGTTCTCAAATCAGAAAAGCTCCTGGCTCTGTTCGGGTCCTCTGTGTACTGTGGGCTGAAAACCTCCGGGTGGCAAGCCAAGGCAATAATAGGGCTTATCTCAATTTCTTTTTCTCTTTCTCAGGAATCCCTGTATTTCCTTATCTGCGGTCCAATATGTTGAAATCCATTGTTTCATATGTTTTAATTGGATTTTTTATTGTTCTATGTGGGAGGGTAAATACGGGTCTTATTATCCCCTCTCAAAATCTTGTTTTGCTTTATTCTGAGTTTCTCATTATTTCTGACCTCTTAGCATCAAGCATAGAATCTGGAAAAGAGTGAGTGATCAACAAATGCTTATTGGATGGGCAGGTGGGTGGGGTATTTTATATGCGCTCGTGAATAATGAGATGACTAACGGTAGAACAAGGTCCAACTGAGCTGCCAGGATCAGTTACCGTCAAAGAGATACAAACAACAAATGCTGGCGAGGGCAGGGGAGAACGGAGCTCTCGGCAAATGCTGGCGAGGGCAGGGGAGGACGGAGCTCTCGGCAAATGCTGGCGAGGGCAGGGGAGAATAGAGCTCTCGGACATGGTTAGTGCAGCCGCTGTAAAAGACGGCATGAAGATTTCTCAGAAAACTAAAAATACAATTACTGTATGAGCCAGCAATTCCACGCTTTGGGTATATATTTTAAAAAACTTACTATTTGAAAATGCACATGCCTCCCAGTGTTCAAAGTAGCGTTATTTACCATCACCAAGATACGGAAGCAGCTTAAGTGCCTATCAACAGGTGAGGAAGCTGTGGCCCACGTATACAGTGGAATATTGCTCAGTCGTGAAGAAGAATGAGACTTTGCCATTTGCAGTGATATGGATGGACTTCGAGGACATTATGCTGAGTGAAATGTCAGACAGAGAGAGACAAATACTGGGTGGTATCACTTAAATGTAGAATCTAAAAAAGTAGATCAAAATAGTAATATCACAAAAGAGGAGCAGATTCACAGATATAGACTACAAATTAGCAGTTACCAGTGGGGACAGGGATGAGGGGAGGGGCAAGACGGGGTAAAGGAACAAGAGATAGAGACTATTAGGTAGAACATAAGCTGTAAGTATATATCGAACAAATGGGAAATATGGCCAATATTTCATAATAACTGTAAGTGATGGATGACCTTTAAAGCCTGTGAATCACTGTATTGTACATCTGTAACTTATACCCGTCCCATCTGGGATGGGAGTCCCCTTCACTGGCTTCTTGTGCTTGAGTTTTAAAGATTATGGGGTACAGAGCTCGGTCCATCTTTTCTATTTACATGTTGCCTCAAGGTGCTCTCATCCGATCTCATGACTTTAGGTTCCATCCAGGTGCTGAAGGCTTCCAAACTTACGTTTCCACCTGGACCTCTCTCTTCAACTCTAGGCTCTTATCTCCAACTGCATACTTTGAATTTCCACTCACATATATAATAGGTCTCTCAAACATAACCTGGCCAAAACATTCTCCCTGCTTCCTCCCCTCATGCGTATATCTGCTGCTCTTCCAGACGTCCACATCTCAGCAAATGGTGCCACCAGCCAACCAGTGGCTCCAGCAAAAGCTCCTAGACTCATCCCAAATTTCCTCAACCCTCATATCAAATCTGCTGGCAAGATATGTTGGGTTTTCTTCTGAGGCACATTCCAAATTTGTCCCTGTTGTGCTCCACTATTTCCATCCCAGTCTTTCTTGGGCAACAATAGTCACCCCCTTCTGTTCCACCCACTCCCAATCCCCGCCCCCACCACCATCTACTCATCACACGCAGACAACAGAGCTCTGAAAACTGAAATCTGTTCTCCTTCTCTTGGGGAAAATCAGCCAGCGGATTTCTGTTACAACAAGAACTAAAGTTACACAGAGGATCCTGTAGCTCACAGGGCCCTACGTGATCCAACCCCAGCCTTGCTCTGAAACTTGTCACCCTGCCTCCCTCCACTCTTTGTGGCCCTTCTGCTCCTTGAATATGTGGAACTTATTCTGACCTCAGCAACCTTTCCTCCACTGGGTCATCAGAGCTCATCTCCTCAGAGTGGCCCTCCGCGACCCCACTGTCCAAGTCCCCGCTCCCCTGTCTAGCCACAGCCCCCCTGTCCCGTGGACCTCCTGTGTGGCATGTACCACTGAGTGATGTTACTGCATCTAGTCATTTGCTTTCTCATTTATCGTCCTCCTGTCTTTCACTAGCGGGTCGGCTCCGGGAGAGTAGAGATCGGATCTCTTCTGTTTCCTGCTGTATCCTCAGTGCCTAGAACAGTGCAGGCACACAGCAGGCATGGAATGAGTGACAGACGAGGAAAGGAAGGCTCCAAGATGCTAACTCACTGGCCGGGTGCACGCTGGTGCCTGAGCCAGGGCACCGGGGCCGGCATGTTGCCACATGGCTCCAAAGCAGGTGCCCTTTGGTGCGCTCAGTGGAAATCAGGAGCAAGGGTCCCAGAAACCTCTCTTCCAGTTGCCTGCATAGACAGAAAGCGCTCCCATGACTCGGGAAAGGGGGCCAGATCTGATGTTCTTGCTGCAGACTTTTAGCCACTTGGGGAAGGTGTGTGGCTGTGTGTCCTTGATGCCAGGCATCAGGCCTGGCGGCGGCTGCCAGGGGCTGGGGTGGGCCGGGTGCCAGCACTGGTGTGCCATGCTGGCTGTCTCTACAGGCAGAAAGCTGCTCCCACAGAACCTGGCTGTGGGCAGTGGAGGGGCCTTCCTTTCAGGAAGCTCTAACCACAGAGAAACTCTCCAGGGCCCTTGGGGCATGCTGTCTACCATCTAAATGAAATCAGTCAACAGAAGGAAGATGGGGTCCAGCTTTTGAGGTGCTTAAAGAACCTCTCAAAGCTAGGGTGCACCTGGGCAGTGTATGGTCAAGAAGTCGTGGTCTGGGCTGCCAGGTGACCATGATTCCATGAGGAAGAGGTCTGGCTTTTTGACAGCTAAGTGTTTGGGGACATCTGAGACACCGAACAGAACATGCTGCCTTCTAAAAGGGCGCATGGCTTGTGAGCACAGCACCGTGTTCCTCAACCTTTCCTTGGACTGAGTCTGGGGATAATCGGGGATGGAAGGAGATGGACATGAAGAGATTGTCAGGCTCAAAGGAAGTAAAGGCTGTGTGTGAGCAAGTGCAGATGCACAGCAAAAAGAGGGGCTGGGTCTAGGTGAGGACTGCCAGCAGGGGCTGGCGACAAGTGGGCTGGAACGCTGGTGGCAGAGATGGACACGAGGCCGCTGCAAACACGCTTCTGCAGGCCCGGAAACTTCTGTAGGTCCTGCCCTGGGGGCATCTTGTCCTGCCCATTCTCTGCGTCCCTCTCTTCCCAGTCTCTCAGAAGCAGCTGCTACACTCCAGGAAATCCTGGTGGGTGGTTTGGATGGAAATGCAGCCTCCCTGGGAGCTCCATTTGACCAGAAGGGTGGGGCTTCCTGTGGGGAGACGGTACATGAGCCCCCAACCTTCATTTTTCTTCAGCCCAGCACTCCATCCCACATCTCCACAGAAACAGTCCCATGGTAGGTCAATAAAGCTTCAGGGCAGGAGCTTCCCTGGTAGTCCAGAATCTGCCTGCCAATGCCGGTGACATGGGTTCGATCCCTGGTCTGGGGAGACTCCACATGCCGCAGAGCAAGTAAGCCCGTGGGCCACAAATATTGAGCCTGCAAGCTGCAGCTGTTGCGCCCATGTGCTGCAACAACTGAAGCCCCAGGCCTGCGTTCTGCAGCCAGAGAAGATACGGCAGTGAGAAGCCGGGGCACTGTAGCTGAAGAGCAGCGCCCCCCACCCCTCCCCCAGGCTTTCCACAACTAGAGGAAGACCCGACTCGGCCGATAAACACGCACCAACTGTAAGAAAAGCGGCCTCAAGCCGGCCAGTTTTTTACCACTTCCTCTCTGCTGGGTCCAGCATGCTGAAGAGCTGCCCACCCGTGCACCTCGCGGCCCTGTTTGAAGAGCTGTCCACCCGTGCACCTCGCAGCCCTGTTTGGTTTCTTACGAGAATGCACATATCCGACAGGCCACAGCCTCATGTTTTCAAGCTTTATGGTGTCAAAGATGACTCATTAGGTCGATGCTAGCTTCACTGATTAATCTTACTTATGCACATGTCTTATTTCTCCCTGAAGGCTTGCGGGCAGAATTTATTTCTGCTACACTAGGAACAAAATAGTAGGCAGGTCTCTCGAGCATTGGATAATGCAGACTCCATCTCTTTGGCCTTCCACATCAATTTCCCTCAAATGACACCAAGGGGCCAATATGTTGAGTGCACACAGCTTTGCTTTGATGAAATTTTTGCTTTTATTTCTAATTGTTTGTGCAAAAAGCTCTGGTTTGGGTTTATTTAGGCCTTTCGGGCAGGGAATTGATCTCCAAACCATTTTCAAATTGCTTCCACTTTGGCATCTTGCTGAACCTGACATTTTCCCTCCTAGACCGAAGGCCTCAGTTGTCAGTCAGAAAACAATACATACCACGCTGGCTCTGGTACACAGTCCTCATCTCCAGTTTGGATTTTTAAAACTTTAGAGCTGTGATCCCAAGCCTTTGATTGTTTGAAAGGGTTTTGCATACTTTTCTTGAATATTGTTTTGTTAAATTAGGATTTTTCCTGGGACCTCTGCTAATTTTTGTTTGTTCCTCCGTCCCTACCTATCAGTTTTGTATTGACTCCAGCTAAGATAGCCAACTACAAACAAAGTACCACAATTCTTTTTCTAAAAAAATTTTATCGGAAGTATAGTTGATTTACAATGTAGTGTTAATTTCTGCTGTACAGAAATTTCTGATTCAGTTATACATATATACGTATTCTTTTTAATCTTCTTTTCTGTTACATTTTATCACGGGATATTGAATATAGTTCCCTGTGCTACACGATAGGATCTTGTTGTTTATCCATCCTGTACATGACATCCATCTTGTACATGACATCTCTAGCTCCAGGCTCTCCATCCATGCTCCCCCACCAGCCTCCTCTCTGGCCACCACGAGCCTGTTCTCTGTGTGTGTGTCTGTGTCTGTTTCATAGATCAGGTCACTGGGGTCATATTGTAGATTCCACACATAAGTGACGTCATGTATGTGTCGTTCTCTTTCTGACTTATTTTGCTTACCGCGATAATCTCTGGGCCTGTCCATGTAGAAAGGCATCGCTTCATTCTTTCTTGCAGCTGAGTGGTGTTCCGTTGTATGTAGGTTCCATACCCTCTTTACCTATGCACTTGTCAGTGGACATGTAGTTTTTCCATGTCCTGGCTGTTGTGCCTAGCACTGCTAGGAACAGGGGTGCACGAGACACCACATTTCTTGAGCGGGAAATATAAATCTGTGTGACTTTACAGAAAACATTACCACCAGACTCCACAATAGTTATACTGGTGCGCAGAACAGGCCAGGCTGACAGAGGGAGATAACAGAAGGTGGAGGTAAATGTAAGGAAAGGGACTGCTGGCTGAATCCCAGGGTGGCGGGAGGGCATGAGGATGGGGACGAAGGCGGAGACGGGGTTCCTGAATCCCTGAGGGGAAAGGAGTGAAGAGGGCCTCCCCGGGTCCAGAAGCCCCAGGGGCCTCTTCTCATTATGTGCCGGGTCTCGAGGAGCTGGGAAGATGGCACTTTGGGAATCCCACTTCTGTGGTCTGGGGGAGGCCTGGGAACCTGCTTTTAACAAGCACACGATGCTGATGTGGGTATGCATCGGTCTCCGCTTGGAGAAACACTGTTCCAAGCTAAGAAGAAGGTGTTAGACCCAGGAAGGCAGAAGGAAACTCTCCAGTAGACCATTCCAGAACCTCACGTGTCAACTTCCCATCCGTTTCATAAACACCAAATAGAATCACATGTGAGGCACCCATTTCTGTAATACATATTTCTTACCACTCCCTGCACATATGCACACAGTTGTTTGAATTCAGCCCCAGCTGCATAAAATAAAAGGGAAGCAATTCATAATAAAGGAAGATTCGTCTGAACATGTAAATGCTTGGGCAGGCCTCCACTGAGGGACAAAATGAATCATCAGATGCCTGCATCTGTGCACAGAATCACCTTCAAGGTGACCAGCTACAGTGCAGTGGATGCGGGTCTTACACCAGAGATGGATATTGGGAGGAGGGTTGTTTCTCCTGTCTGCATGGTCGTTGCATACCTGGAAAATGTCTTAGAAAAACCGTGCAAGATGGACTTCATGATTAAATGGTCCAGGTCTAAGGCCAAACAATCATGAGCAGGTTTTTACTTACATGAATGGCTGGGAAAGCATTTGAAAGGCAAGTGGAATGGACTTCCTGGGTGGTTCAGGGGTTGGGACTTCACCCTCCAAGGCAGGCGGTGCAGGTTCAACTCTGGTCAGGAAGCTAAGATCGCACGTCTCTTGGCCAAAAAAATCAAAGCGCAAAACAAGCAGTAATGTAACAAATTCAATAAAGATTTCTTTTTAGAAAAGAGAAAAGCAAGTAGGATGTGGGGCACTTCTCGCTTTTATTTCCTTCACATTGAGAAAGTCAGAATTCCAGACCTCTGCCCACTAACCCCCTACAAGATGGCTCTATCTTTGTGTCTACTGCTCCCTTTCTGGAGATCCAAACATTAAAGCATGCCACAGTTACCCAAAGAAGGGACATCCTATGTGCCACTGTTTTCTTTCTTTTGGGGGGCAGTGGGGGGTAGGGGGTGCACTAGTGTTGAAAACCAGTTGACCATAGCTATGTGGGTTTATTTCTGGACTCGGAATTTTATTTCGTTGACCTATCACTGTGCTATGTGCTAAGTCACTTCAGTCGTATCCGACTCTCTGCAACCCTGTGGGCGGTAGTCCATCAGGCTCCTCTGTCCCTGGGATTCTCTAGGCAAGAACACTAGAGTGGGTTGCCACGTCCTCCTCCAGGGGATCTTCTCAACCCAGGGATCAAACCTGCATGTCTTACATCTCCTGCATTGGCAGGGGTGTTCTTTACCACTAGCCCCTCACCTGTGACTACCTGTATACAAAAATATTTTAAAATAAAACCTTATCTTGTAACTTCCTTTAACTTCTAGTGGGTTTGATTTGCACTTGGAATAACATCTAAATTCTAGGCCTAGCTGACAGAGGTGTAGGTATCCAGCCTCTGCCTTCCACGGCTTTAGCCATAGTGGCCCAATTTTCTAGTGTGTAAATTTGCCAAGTTTGTGTTTTCCTGCTGTTGGGCTGCACCCCACAGGCCTACAAGGATTGTGCTGGACCAGCTTTAAAACCAAAGAAAGAGCTGAGTCAGTGACAGGGACATCAGTGGTTTAATGGATGGGGGGGGTGTACAGGTCTGAAGCAGCGTCCTGGAATGACATCCCACTGTATGGGGCATGGCAGCAGTCTCCGCTCTGGCAAGGGGAAATTGCCAGTTACAGGGGGAATTGCCATCTGTGGTTGGCTCACTGGTTACCAGAGAAACTAGCAGGCTCCTCACTGCCCCTTAATAGTCACTGGTTGGGCTTGGGGCAAGTATGTAGGAAGGTCAGGCACGTGAACAGGGTGTAGGTGAAACAGGCATTCGCCATGCGGCGGATGCACAAAGAGCCGTTGCGTGGTCCAGCCGCACACATGCCCTCTTCTGCTTCTTGCCAAGGATCCTCTTCTGCCTAATCCCACACAGTGACTTTCCTCCTATCATTCAGATTGCAGCTGTAACGTCTCCTATCAAATACTACTCCACCCTGGCTCGGAGGGCCTCCCAGTCAGTCTCTTAAGGTGTTATCCTGTTTCATGTTCCTTAACTGCATTTATCATTTCATCTTTTCGCTTAAAGCATTTGTGGTTTTCTCCCTCTGATTTTATGAAAGTCTCATGAGAGCAGGGACTCTGCCCTGTTCACCTGTGTCCCCCACATTCATTCCTCGCTCCCCTCCCACCCAACCGCCTATATCCAAAATAAAGCAAACTTCCCTTTCCACCAACCTTGCGTTTTTATTGGCTTTTGAACAGGGAGCACCCTGACTTCCACTTTTGGTTACAATAGTAGCAACTCAAGCAAATGTATCTATTGAAATCAACCCAGAGTTGATGCTCTGCTTCCTCTAGCGGCCATTGGTATAACAGCGTGCTCTGAGAGTGGCTGCTCTGAGGGAGCTATTCTGATAAGGAAGAAACGTGAAATTGCTTCACATCGTAGAGCACAAGATCTATGTCAGTCTACTGTCTCTCCACGAATTTCAGCTGGAATCCTATATCCTGCGAACATGCCCGTGTCCTCAGGTTATTCTTACAGTTGCTAAATTCTTCATGTTCACATTCAATCAGTAACCAGTTTCCATCGATATGAAGATTAGAGCAATGATAACTTTTCTTCTCATGTGTTCAGAATCACCACAAGTACCTTAGCTCCTTAATGTACAGCTACAGAGAATAGTCACAATGCTGGTTACTGACAATAAAAAACTACACTGAAATTGTGGAACCTGCTAAAATCAGGGCACACTGTTACCTCCTTCTAAAGTTTAGGTAAAAGAGCTGCTTACACATATTGGCTCTCTTCTTTCTATATCAGCTTTGGAGAGCAAGGTGTTTGCTGAAGATTACCAAAATGACCCTAATGTTTAGGAAAAAAGCAAGCAATGCCCAAAAGTAACGAGGGAGGGATTTGTTAAAAATTGGGAAAATAACAAAGTTGGACAGAATATATGAAACAATGAGATTAAGACACATAGAGGCTGTATCAATGAGAGACAGTGGTGGAGTAAGGAGACCATCCCTTATGCTCCCCCACCATACACACTGCACACAAGCATACACACACATAGATACACACACATTTTCAGTGGAAGCATATGGCTTTATATGGCCTTTGTTCTGAAAATTAGTTGAATTTTATTTCGTTGACCTATCACTGTGCTATGTGCTAAGTCACTTCAGTCGTATCCGACTCTCTGCAACCCTGTGGGCGGTAGTCCATCAGGCTCCTCTGTCCCTGGGATTCTCTAGGCAAGAACACTAGAGTGGGTTGCCACGTCCTCCTCCAGGGGATCTTCTCAACCCAGGGATCAAACCTGCATGTCTTACATCTCCTGCATTGGCAGGGGTGTTCTTTACCACTAGCCCCTCACCTGTGACTACCTGTATACAAAAATATTTTAAAATAAAACCTTATCTTGTAACTTCCTTTAACTTCTAGTGGGTTTGATTTGCACTTGGAATAACATCTAAATTCTAGGCCTAGCTGACAGAGGTGTAGGTATCCAGCCTCTGCCTTCCACGGCTTTAGCCATAGTGGCCCAATTTTCTAGTGTGTAAATTTGCCAAGTTTGTGTTTTCCTGCTGTTGGGCTGCACCCCACAGGCCTACAAGGATTGTGCTGGACCAGCTTTAAAACCAAAGAAAGAGCTGAGTCAGTGACAGGGACATCAGTGGTTTAATGGATGGGGGGGGTGTACAGGTCTGAAGCAGCGTCCTGGAATGACATCCCACTGTATGGGGCATGGCAGCAGTCTCCGCTCTGGCAAGGGGAAATTGCCAGTTACAGGGGGAATTGCCATCTGTGGTTGGCTCACTGGTTACCAGAGAAACTAGCAGGCTCCTCACTGCCCCTTAACAGTCACTGGTTGGGCTTGGGGCAAGTATGTAGGAAGGTCAGGCACGTGAACAGGGTGTAGGTGAAACAGGCATTCGCCACGCGGCGGATGCACAAAGAGCCGTTGAGTGGTCCAGCCGCACACATGCCCTCTTCTGCTTCTTGCCAAGGATCCTCTTCTGCCTAATCCCACACAGTGACTTTCCTCCTATCATTCAGATTGCAGCTGTAACGTCTCCTATCNCATTCGCCACGCGGCGGATGCACAAAGAGCCGTTGAGTGGTCCAGCCGCACACATGCCCTCTTCTGCTTCTTGCCAAGGATCCTCTTCTGCCTAATCCCACACAGTGACTTTCCTCCTATCATTCAGATTGCAGCTGTAACGTCTCCTATCGAATACTACTCCATCCTGGCTCGGAGGGCCTCCCAGTCACTCTCTTAAGGTGTTATCCTGTTTCATGTTCCTTAACTGCATTTATCATTTCATCTTTTTGCTTAAAGCATTTGTGGTTTTCTCCCTCCGATTTTATGAAAGTCTCATGAGAGCAGGGACTCTGCCCTGTTCACCTGTGTCCCCCACGTTCATTCCTCGCTCCCCTCCCACCCAGCCGCCTATATCCAAAATAAAGCAAACTTCCCTTTCCACCAACCTTGCGTTTTTATTGGGTTTTGAACAGCGAGCACCCTGACTTTCACTTTTGGTTACAATAGTAGCAACTCAAGCAAATGTGTCTATTGAAATCAACCCAGAGGTGATGCTCTGCTTCCTCTAGCGGCCATTGGTGTAACAGCGTGCTCTGAGAGTGGCTGCTCAGAGGGAGCTATTCTGATAAGGAAGAAACATGAAATTGCTTCACATCGTAGAGCACAAGATCTATGTCAGTCTACTGTCTCTCCACGAATTTCAGCTGGAATCCTATATCCTGCGAACATGCCCGTGTCCTCAGGTTATTCTTACAGTTGCTAAATTCTTCATGTTCACATTCCATCAGTAACCAGTTTCCATCGATACGAAGAATAGAGCAATGATAACTTTTCTTCTCATGTGTTCAGAATCACCACAAGTACCTTAGCTTCTTAATGTACAGCTACAGAGAATAGTCACAATGCTGGTTACTGACAATAAAAAACTACACTGAAACTGTGGAACCTGCTAAAATCAGGGCACACTGTTACCTCCTTCTAAAGTTTAGGTAAAAGAGCTGCTTACACTTATTGGCTCTCTTCTTTCCATATCAGCTTTGGAGAGCAAGGTGTTTGCTGAAGATTACCAAAATGACCCTAATGTTTAGGGAAAAAAAGCAAGCAATGCCCAAAAGTAACGAGGGAGGGATTTGTGAAAAATCGGGAAAATAACAAAGTTGGACAGAATACATGAAACAATGAGATTAAGACACATAGAGGCTGTATCAACGAGAGACAGTGGTGGAGTAAGGAGACCATCCCTTATGCTCCCCCACCATACACACTGCACACAGGCACATACACATAGATACACACACATTTTCAGTGGAAGCATATGGCTTTATATGGCCTTTGTTCTGAAAATTAGTCGCTCATTTATTCAACATACATTTAACATTATTTTCCAGTGGCTGCCAACATAATTCTAAACAATACGCTTTCACCTCTGTTTTTGGATTTATCAGATTTGCGCAGTATTCAGTGCACTTCCAGTACACATTTTTTTTTCGGCACGGTTATGGGGAATGGAAAACCAAACTGGTGCATTGTCACTACCCTGAAATTTTTAACAGAGAGAGTCGACTTAGCTCTTCTGCTTTGTAAGGGCAGGGGGAGAGTTTCTTACAACCTATTGATTTGTCTTTCATTTCCGTCCTCCCCCTGAGGCCAGTATAAATTTACTCAATTATAAACATTTCGTGAGTCCTGTTTTGGACCGGGGGGCAGTCCCGACATGTTCACGAACAATTCATTTTACGTTTAAAATCCAAAACAATAATGTGGAACCAATAGGGACTGAGTGAATACGGAGGAAAGAAGAGGTCTTGACTGACATCTAGATATTTCAGTCTGTAAATGAGTATTACGAATAAGTTACTAAAAATCCCACTGTTACATTCTGTGTCCACATAGGCTGGTAACAAAACATCAGAGACTGGTGGCTTACAAACAGACAACAGAAATTTCTCACAGTTTTAGAAGCTGGGAAGTTCAANAATAGGGACTGAGTGAATACGGAGGAAAGAAGAGGTCTTGACTGACATCTAGATATTTCAGTCTGTAAATGAGTATTACGAATAAGTTACTAAAAATCCCACTGTTACATTCTGTGTCCACATAGGCTGGTAACAAAACATCAGAGACTGGTGGCTTACAAACAGACAACAGAAATTTCTCACAGTTTTAGAAGCTGGGAAGTTCAAGATCAAAATGCCAACAGGTTCTGTGTCTGGTGAGAGCCCACTTCTGGGACCACCACCTTTTTCGTGGTGTCCTCACATGGCGGAAGGGCTGAGGGAATATCCCTTTTGCACTAATTTCATTTTTAAGGGCCTGGATAAAAAGAAGGGTCCTGTATGTTCAGGTGGGCACAGGAACCAACAAAATCTGCTGCTAATAGGACTTTATTAGTACTCTCTGTCTAGAGAGGTCAGGGGAAACTTGACTGAAAGCATAAAATCCTTTAATTAACTACAAATTCATGTAAAAAAAGCTTTACTGAACTGACTCTGAATCATCATGCATTTTCTAAATTAAAGTGCTATTAAAAGGATAATTACAATTGCATGGGATATGTGCATATTTGTTTGATGTTCTCATCTCTCTCTACCCTGCCCTGTGCTGAGAGACTGATCCATATGGATGGGCATCAACAGGCCCCCTTGCCCTCTGGCTCTGTGTTTTCTGTTTTGCTTGTGGTTGTGCCACTCAGCCTGTGGTGTCAGCTCCCCACAAGGATCGAACCTGCGCCCACAAGAGTAGAAGCGAGGCGTCCTTACCACTGAACTGCCAGGGAATTACTGCTCAGTGGTTTTGAAAGGGGAGGCTCCAGGAGGTGAAATAACGGAGGAGAGTGAGGCCAGGGTGTTTACCTGCCCTGTTCCCCCCTGCTGAGAGAGCACAGGTTGTTGCCTTTCCCTGGTCCAGCGGTCTTCTCCACTCAGCTACCGTCTTCTGAACCCACGCCCTGCCATGATCCCTTCAGGACCAGGGATGATGCATCTATTAGTTCCTTAGGGCTGCCATACAAAGTGCCACAAACTAGGTGACTGAAATCACAGAACTTAACTTCTGTGCAGCTCTGGGGGCCGGAAGCATGAGATCAGGGTGTTGGCAGGGCTGTTTTCTTCGGAGTCCTCTCTCCTTGGCCTGTGGATGGTCATCTCCCCGTGTCTTCACGTGGTCTTGGTTCCGCCTCGCTGTCCTAACCTCCTCTTCTTATAAGGACACCAGTTACATTAGGGCCCACCCTCATGACCTCAGTTTAACTTAACAGTTTTTAAGGTTTTTAAAGACCCTATCTCCAAATACAGTTCTGTACTTGGAGGACCTGGGGGTTAGAATTTCAAATGAATTGAAGGATGCAATCTAGCCCCAAACAGATGGCAACAGAGGCTCCTGGCCTCTCACTAGCCCCTGGGTTACTATCCCATCCTGAGTTGTTTTCCTAAATCCTGCCCACACCTCTGTGAACTCTGTTATTAACTCTCCTGAACTCCCTAGTCTTAGTGTTCCATTTGCCTCCTGTCCAAATTCTGAATGATTTATAGGGGCTCACCCAAACAGTGCACAGCAAAAAGGGGACCTCATTCTCAAAGTGGTAACCACTATATGCCTGGGGAAAACTGCTCTCACATTCAAGCACTCCAACTAATATCTTACTAATGAATTACTATTTTCAATATTTTATTCAAGACATGACTAGAATTCTTTATTCCTTTTGAGAAAAGAAAACAAGGTATTTTGATGTGGGATGGCTCTAGGCATATGTAGACTGGCAATGCCCACAGGACAGACACAGTGCTATTGAGTGTTACAAGTACACTTCCCACTCCCTTTTCCTGCTCAGACCCGGAAGATCCTTCCCACAGTCACTTACTCCCAGAAGGCTCTCTGGCGCTGATCCCTGGAAAATCCACCCTCTCCCAGAGCAGGAATCTCTGGGCAAAGAAGTTGCTGTCTGATACAGCTGCCACCCAAAGGGGGCTACTCCTTCCTCAGGTGAAGCTCAATTTTCTCCCTTTATGTTCAGAACAAAACCTGTGACCGTTTTGTTTCTTCAAACGTTCCCAGCTGAATTGTCACGCGGCTCAAAAATCCTCCTTTTTGATCTGAGGACAAACAGTAAGTGACTGACTAATGCAATCAAGACACGGACGTAGGCCCACTATGTACACACACCACTCGGGGTGCGCGCGTGTGTGTGTAAGAGGGGGAACAAGGATAAATAAGCCCTCTCCCTATTCCTCACGTACTAACAGCCGTGCCAGATGACATTTCAGCGGCTACTGAAACGTGCGGAGCTCAAGACAGCTCCTTTCTCCAAGCTTACTTTCTCTTTGGGGTTCACG